>OX465288.1:44385261-44537761 GCA_949987695.1 Merzomyia westermanni | reverse complement strand
GCTGTGCCAGGTCGCAGTTTCGTGATG
Source organism: Merzomyia westermanni (assembly GCA_949987695.1). Classification (NCBI taxonomy): domain Eukaryota; kingdom Metazoa; phylum Arthropoda; class Insecta; order Diptera; family Tephritidae; genus Merzomyia; species Merzomyia westermanni. Next base: position 44,537,734 of record OX465288.1, on the reverse strand, counting down.
TTATCACCGCAGCCACGTCGTCTCAAAAGCAGCTAGAAAAGTGCTTTCTGGCATCTGCATTCGAAGGAGACTGTCATAGGTAGCATTCCAAAGATCAGGGCCGAGCACCGACGCTTGTGCTGCCCCGCCTGTTAGCTTCACCTTTCTTTGGCCTTGCGTCGTTTCATAGATTAGCCAGCGGTCTCTTTAGTAGTCCCTCAATATATCTAACAAGTATATCGGGACCTTAAAGGAGCGTTCTAATGCATCAAGCATGTCTTCCCACCTGGCAGAGTTAAAAGCGTTTTTAACATCTAACGTCACCAATAGTACCACCGGCCTTGCTTGATGGCTTGCCGTCTCGGCCTTTCGGACTGCCTCTACGACTTCTGCTATGGCGTCTATTGTGGAGTGCCCTCTCCGAAAGCCATGTTGCCGGTGGGAGAGTCCACCCTCGTCTTCTATGGCTGCTGTTAGACGTTGCTTTATAAGGCTCTCCATAATTTTTCCCGCTGTGTCGAGCATACATAGTGGGCGAAAGGATGATGGAGAGTTTGGGTCCCCTTTGCCTTTCGGTATGAGGACGAGCCGTGCTGTCTTCCATCTGGCGGGGAAGACACCTGCTTCTAGACATTTGTTATACATGTGTAACAAGAGCTCTGGACAACTATTAGCAGTTAATCTGATTGCGTCCGAAGGTATTCCATCGGGTCCTGGGGCTTTACCAGCCCTCATGCTACGCAGGGCTCTTTCTAGCTCTTCTTCATTGAAAGGTACCACGTTGCGGTCATCTCGTGCTGCATGTTCCTCTTCTCTAGTAGGTTGCGTGAAGAATAGCGCTTCCACGATGTTCTTCATGTCATCTTCGTCCATCTTCTGATTTGGTGGTCGAAGTTTCCTCATAACTATTTTCTACCCTTGTCCCCAGGGGTCTTGATCCACTTCCTTACAGAGCTCTTTCCAGCATCTTAGTTTGCTTGCTTTTATGGCGGCGCCGAGAGCCTTTTTTGCCCCCTTGTACGCCTCCGCCCTTTCAAGAGCCTCGGATCTGCCACGTGAGCGCGTCGCCAGTCTTCGCATTCTGTGACATGTTTTCCGCAGTTCCGCGATTTCGCTATTTCACCAATATACCTGCTACTTGCCTCGCCACGTTCCTATTCGTGGCATAGAGACGTTGCAAGCATGGCGCATGCATTGCATGGTTTCTTCAACCGCCGCATGTGGCGTATTGGTGCCGTCGGTTATCCGTCTGGCTTTCGCCAGCACTGTTCCGGTGAACCTGGTGGCGTCAACTTTAGCTGCATCCCATCTACGGGTTTTGTATGACGCGTTCGCTGCCGGTCTCTGACCAGGATGGTCGAGTTGGAAGGTGATGTAGTTGTGGTCGCTACCAGTAAGGTCCTCCATCACTCTCCACCCAACCGCGTTTGGAAAGAGTCTCTCCGAGACGAGCGTTATGACGGGGATCGAGTACCCAAAGCCCGGGCGCCTGTATGTCGGGGTCGTGCCCGTATTCAGTACGACCACACCGAGTCGGGCTGCCATTTCCAGAATTAGTTTTCCCCTGGTATTAGTTTGAGGCATGCCCCATTCTATTGCTCTAGCGTTGAAGTCTCCAGCGATGACCAGGTTGCCCGTTTGGTCCCGTAGGTCGTCTTCTAATAGCTCCAGCTTTTCTTTGAACCTCTGAATGGGGTCATTTGGGGACAGGTAGCAGCTAACAAGAGTTGTTCGCGCTACAGTTACACGGACGTAGCCATGTCCGGCAGCACGATTAGTAACATTGGTATTGGCGTCCACTATCCAGATAGCAGCAGCGCCAGATTCATCAATGTACCAGCTGTCTCTGGCCTTGTAAGGTTCGCTGATGATTGCATAGTTTATTTGGTGATCAAGCACCAGTTGGTCTAGCAGTTCATCAGCTAACCTGCATCGATTCAGATTTCCTTGAATCACGCTGGTCATTGGGGCGACAGTTTGGCTTTCGCCGAAGCAAGTGCTTCTCTAAACGTGCTACATGCTCCAGACCCGGGAAGATGGTCGAGGTTTCCCGTGGTGCACAGGTAGCATTTTGCCTTTTCAGTGCAGGATGAGGATTTGTGGCCAGAGTTCCCACACTTCCAGCACGCGTCCCTCCTGTCGGGCCCATTGCAGCTAGCCTGTCGGTGTCCGTAGCCGAGACACCTGAAGCAGCGTTGCACTTCCGCACGCTGTCTGATCCTACATTGGATCCAGCCGATGGGAATTTTTCCTTTTTTGAGCAGTTGGCTTCCGGGACCTTCGTCCACTTCGACAACAGCCTTCTTTTGCTCTCTCTGATTTACGGCGAAAAGAGAGATACGGATTTGGCATGAGCTTTCTCAGCCGTTGTGAGACAGTCCATGCCCAATACCTCTAGCTTTATACGCTTAGAGATTTGTTGTGCATCGCCAACTTCTCCTACCGCGTTACCAATGGCTTCTCTAAGGGCCGGTTGGTCGTTGCAATGCGCCGTTTCTATTAATACGCTACCAGCCTTGGTCTTGCGCACTGACCGTATCACCGTTCCGGGTTCGGCAGGCCGGAGCTGACCTCGGATTGCCCCTAGAACTTCGGCGTAGCTTTTGCCTTCGGCCGGTTTCACCAGAAACGTTACGGCTCTGCTGTTCCTCTTGTTCTTTTTGACTGTCTTCGGGGCTTGAGCAGGTGGCTTCTTTTTTGCTTTAGGACGCTCTTGCCGTCTCCGACCTACTACTTTGGACCAAGCCTCTTCGGACTGGGTATTCTCCGATTCCTCGTCCCTTTTCTTCTTGGCTTCCGAGTCTATGAGCTGAGGGTCGGAGTTAGTCCGAGCCCTCTTATTTGATGGGCCCGGTTCGTCACCCTCTTCTTTATTTGGGCTCAATGAGCTCATATAGCTCAACACCTCTTCGAGAAGAGCCATTCCGTTTTTTATGTCCATGGACACGGTCTTCTGTCTCTGTGCGGCTGTTTGCATTGTACGCAGCACTGGCCTTGGGTTTTCCCCTTAAGGCTAAAAAGTGTCATTGCGCTTTTTAAGGGGGTTGCCTTCTTGTGGGTGGGATCTAGCTTCCCGCCGGTAGCAGTGGGTGTTGACTGGCCGGGCGTTTTGGTGCCGAGTCCCACTGGTGTGTTTCGTGCCGGTCCAGAGCCTCGCGAAGGCATAACTGGAGTGGCCACTCTAGCCGGGGTTTTTAGAACCGGCGATCTTAGCAGTTTACTGCTTTTTCTGAATGCGACCTCGTCGCCGCTTTCGTTCTCCATTCTTTCTTCGTTGTTTTGATTTTGTGTATTCATTGCTATTGGGTCTCCGCTTCAAGCCGCTATCTCAGCACGATGTGCAGTCGCCGTTATTGATTCCCGTGGTTATCTATGCGCTTGCAGGGAGGCCACGCTAAGGTTGACACAGGTCCTTTTGAGAGTCTGTGTTCAGTGCCAGAATCCGGCATTAGTCAGGAGTTGTCTCAACTGAGCCTGCACCACCAACTTAATGACGACGTGCTTCGAACGTACTTGAAGACCTGCTAGGGTTTTAACAAGACGGAGACGATGCCGATATTAACCTACCAGCCATTTCGCCAAGGTGTCACCCTTGGTTACTGAGGTGGCAGACTACCGGCCTCGCCAGCCCGTAACATACTTGTCCTAATCATGTTTCCAGTTTCGGCCTTCAGGATCTTACTGGACTCAATCCTGAGGATGCTTAGTTAGAGTTTAAGGGCCGCATCCACTCGCCCTTTATTCGTTTTGGTTCGCCCTGAGTATTTCATTTCCTCAGTGCCACCCATTTCTGGGAAGCATTTGTACTGTCGTACAAGCCAAACACGAAAAAGAAAAAAACCATTTTTGTTAACTCCCGATGATGTGAAATCTTTTGCGTTGCACTCGGTATCCTGTTTTTTTAGCCACTACTGTTTAACCATCTTCATTTCACTAAACAAAGCTCATGTCAAAAACACCTGATATTGAACTTTATTATCGACCTATCAAAGTGACACTAAGGTGTAATGCCACTTCCGCCGAAAACTATCGTTCTTTTCCTGTTGAGCTGCCTCAAGAACACAAGGTTTTAGTAAGTGGTCGTGAAAGAAAAAAAAAAGTTCGAATTTTCTTCTTCCAATATTTTTTTGGTTTAAATGTATATCTACAAACTCGTAAGTAGTGCGCGGTTTATAACGATTGAACCCAGCATCATCCTGCGGCCAAATCCAGTTTTCACAACAAACAAATATAAATATATTTGGTAAGTTGTACAATATAAATATAGGTATTAGCTTTCCCTTGAAACCAAACAAATGCAAAACCCCAATACCCTCTGTCTAAATTTTCGGTGTTTTATTTCCCGGTAGATTTTATTCAACAATAAATTCCTGATTTTCAATTAGAGGCATGTGGGTTGCTTGTGCATACCACAAGCAACCATCTCTTCTTATGCCTTATCGAATTCCATCACCACGTGTAAGACTCACGGGCCATTCTAAAGCAGCTAACACCTAAAATGTCAGGAAACCTACATCCATAGCGATCTCTTCATGGCAGAATTCCACAAACAGAGTAATTCCAATTTTTATAGTAAATTTAAAATTTATGAAAATTTAAGTATATAAGTAAGAAAAAAAAAAATGTATTAATAAGTTGTTTCAACCCGAACTAAAACAAGAGGAAGATTTAGGTTAGGAGTTGTTAGTATAAGCAACTAAAACCAATATAATAAATTGTTGTTAGTTATTTGAATTAAATAAAAACAAATAATTTAATAATTTTTGTATTTTATGCTAAAGTTATTTAAGAGAAGTAAATGGAAAAAAAATTTGAACGTTTCGAATGAAAAAGCTTATTAGACAGAAGAAAGAAGAAGAAAGATTTTAGTAGCATTACAAAGAATAAAAACATAAGTATGTAGTTGCAAAACGTATGTAAATCTAGTTTAACATAATGACAATTATAATGGATTAAGTTAAGAGTAAAATAAATACCCTTGATCCCTTTTTTTGGCGTACCCACTGTATGTCAAAACATTATTTAAAACTTTCTTATTAGAATTTACTATAATTTACAAATGATCCAGTTATTAGCAAATATACACTTACCTACCTCAACATCTGCTGAGGTTGTTGTTTTTGTACAGCAGTCCCTCAAACTGGCTCCATAATTAAAATTACTGCTAGCAAAGAAGCAGTGGACAAGCTTGAGAGAGTGCTGTATGACATGGTTTGTTCGAGCATTGAGCGCTGTTAGTTGTTTTGTTTAGATATGCGCTCACTGCAGCCTTTTTAATATAACCAATTAGGGTTACCATTACTTTCGTTCAGAATGTATTTAAGATTCTTAAGTAAGTCTATTATTATTTTTTTGAATGTAAATGAATGTAGGCTATGAGACCAAGCCAAAGTTAGGGAATCTTTGAACTTCAGCACTTTGAATAAGCAGCAACAAAGCAAAAAGGCCAATGGTAGGGCGGGTACAGAGGCAGCCATCGAACCTCAATGAATGAGCTGTCAGGCATGCAAGAGGTAAGTGTGAAAGGGCATATTGGTGAAGTGTGGCAAGTAAGTGCAGATTGTAAGTGAGTTTTTTTTGATAGTTTATTCTGTCTGTTGCAATTCCAGTGTGCAAATATAAAAATTTATCGTGTGTGGCCTTTGACTGAGGAGGGTAATGCTGTACTGTGATCACGTTATCGAATACCACGAAGCTGAAGCTCCGGGCCTAAACGCCAGTGCACACACCGCGATTACAGCCCCTTGCCACAAGCATTGCTCCTCTATCGTCCGTGATTGTGATTTAGCACACTCAGTCAATGGTATCATAACAGATAAAAATGGCGCCCAACGTGGGGCCCGAAATAGGAAAAGCTACTTTTCTTTGAACTCGTGGCTTCACATGAATGATTCCATCCTGGAATCGACTGTCTGTCTGTTTAAATTTTGTTTATAAAGTTTATTTCTTTTCGATTGTTGTTTTGTTTAAAAGATTTTTGCGTGGAGGCGGACTATTTCCGGTGGAATTGACGATCCTACAGGCTAGATGCCCCAAGATGCGTACCACGGTAAAACTTCGTATTCCTTAAATTTTCGTTTAAGCATATAATTTCTTTTGGTCTTTGTGCAACAAGTTGTGATTTCTTTTTTTTGGAAATTATTCATTAGGCTTCATGCCAGTTGAATTACCAGAGTTTCACGTTTGCTACAATACAAAAGAAAACGATATGATAGTTTGCAAGTAAATAGTTAGTACATCTCAAACTCATATTCGAGATGCCATTCCCATTCAATAGTTCTTTTTATATATTTTGTTTTACATTTGAGAAAGATTATACACTTTGCGGAAATTGTGGTTGTAAATAAAATAAATCACAACCGAGTTTTTTTTTCAAAATGCTGCATGCCACAACACAATATGACCCGTTTACCTACCTTAATTGTATGCCACATTACCACTATAGAGATTCCCATGGTCTCAAACCAAATTATTTTGATGATTTTAGATTTTTTTTTTGATAAACAAACTGTTTTTTTCTTTGTTGCGTCAGAGAATATAGTTCGAAGTGTGAAAGGTTTTGATTTTTTTTAAATTTTTTTTCATACCAGTAGCGACACACTATTTTTTTGTATCGAAGTTAAGAATGCCATTACGTCATAGCGACGAACACGTACCTTTGCAGACTGGTTGTACCGTTTGTAGGAAAGCTTTTAGTGATAGGGATAACTTGCTCGTTACAGCGTGTGGTCATCGATTCCACAGGAACTGTTTGTTGTCGTGGCTAAGGAAGAATTCATCCTGTCCCCAGTGTAGAGCAGTCTGTAGTAGCAGAGATTTTTATCAAAACCCAGGTGTTAACACTAGATCGGGGGCAATGTTTCAAGGGAACTCAGGGAATGCCAGTGGGAACGAAAACCAACCTAGAATTAGCGGTGAAGCGCAGCGAGAGCTCCAACAAAGGCTAGAAAATGCCAATAATTTGTCAGCTGAAGGAGCTCATGGTGGTGAAGTACCGCCAGAAAATAATGAAGAAACTCGGATTAGAAACTTAGTTTCTGCTATTGTGTCAGCGCGATCAGAAACAGTCCTTGAAGGTCTAGAAAATCGAGTGGCCCAAATGATAGAACAAAGGATTGAAAGTAGCCTATCAAGTTTCTTAGAATGCCTAAATATTAATCCCATACAAACAGCCCCTGTAGGCAATAATATTAGGCAGACAGCCAACTTAACTACAGCTCAGCACCCCCAAACAGGTCCACACCAGTTTGGCCAAGGGAGGCACCCCCATTGCCAAGCCATAGTAACTTAAATTTTAATAACCAGATTGACCAATTGAGATTTAGTTCAATGTCAACTATTCCCTATACCGGTAGAATCGCGCAACTAATTTATAATTGGGACGTGAAGTTTGACGGCACGTCGCGTTTATCGGTAGACAGTTTTTTGTCCAGAATAGAACTGCTCGTGATCGATACCCTAAACGGAAATTTTAATCTTTTATGCGAGCATATACAAAGTCTGTTCATAAATGAGGCCAAAGATTGGTACTGGCGTTATCGCAGATCGGTCGAACGCGTAACCTGGCCAGCTCTGTGCGAAACTTTAAGGACTAACTTTCAGCAACATAATAGTGATTTCGAAATTAAGGAATCGATTCGCGCTCGAAAACAGGGACCAAATGAAGGTTTCGACGAATTCCGTAACGGTATCCTGAAAATCGCGGAACCACTTGAAACACCACTATCCGAAATTGAATTATTAGAAATTATGAAGCATAATTTACGCCCACGTATTCGGCAACAACTTCTCTTCGTCCCTATCCACTCTTTGGCAGAGTTGCGCAAGCTCTGTCTGAAAGGTGAAAGTCTGGCCAACGAAATTGCCAAAGCAACGCCTTTCTCACAAACAAACAACTACCGACAATTGCCTAGGCGACAGGTTAATTAAGCCTACCTTGACTTAGACTCTAGTGATGAAGTCATATCAAACGAATTTGCAGAAGTAGATGTCGTTTCTCATCCAGCTACAAAACTAAAACCTGGCTGCTGGAATTGTAACAAAGAGGGGCATAGGTATTTTGACTGCCTCGAGGAGCGTACAGTATTTTGCTACGGTTGTGGCGCTCCAAATACCTACCGCCCTAAATGCCCAAAATGTAGTCCGGGAAACTTCAAACCGAGCGAGGAATCGCGGCAGATCCCTCGCAACGACAGCAAACACTAGACTGTAGTAACGTACACGTACACACGCCACCCCGAACAGACGGTGTAGCATCAAGTATACGCTCTGGTGAGTACCATATTTTGACTGCTCCCTTAATAAAAGAAATAATACCATACTATGAGCGTCTGAAAAGATATAATGAAGTTAAAAACAGAATTTTTAGTCCCGGCGGTGACACACCTGAAATCCCAAAGCGCTCTTCTATTCGTATGAGAGACTTCTGGGCAAAAGTGAAAACTAATCGAAGAAATTTGAAGAACGTTTTTGTTCATTGCAGCAGAAAGATACTGATTTGAGGCCATATGCGAAAGTTAGACTGTTAGAAGGCGATCACTTCGGTCTACTAGATAGCGGAGCGCAAGTGTCCTGTTTAGGAGGCTTGTTGGCAAAGGAGGTTGCCAAACAACAATTGCGAAAACACCAACTTCCCATTTGCACCGCTGATGGTAAAAGTCAGGTAGTTTTTGGCACCATAGACCTTAGTGTGCAATATAAAGGTAGATCGGAAATTGTAACCTTCTTTGTTGTTCCCAGTATGTCCCAAAATTTGATATTGGGAATCGACTTTTGGATTAAATTCCAAATCGCTCCTAATATAATCTCTGAAATTACCCTAGATGATAATATAAACTTTGACGCAAACTCACTCTCCTTGAATTCTGACCAACTGCAGCAGTTAAGTATTATTAAAAATAGATTCCCAAGCTTGGAAAAAGAAGGCTTGGGGAAAACATATTTGTTGTAATACGAGATACAACTCGAACCCAATGTCCGTCCTATAAAGCAACGTTACTACCCAATTTCACCAGCTGTCGAGAAGCTCGTACATGCTGAAATTGATGAAATGATTAAGTTAGGTGTAATCGAGGAAGCTCCAAACAGTCCATGGTCCAGTCCGGTTGTGCTAGTAAAAAAGCCAGGTAAAGTCCGTCTGTGTCTGGATTCAAGAAAAGTTAACCGCGTTACCGTCAAGGACGCATATCCCCTTCCTCATATTGATGGGATTCTAAGCAGAATACCCAAGGCTGAATTTATAAGTTCACTCGACTTACGGCGTGCCTTTTGGCAAATTCCCCTCGCTGAACAGTCCCGAGATTACACCTGTTTCACCGTCCCTAATCGTCCGCTTTACCGATACCGTGTAATGCCTTTCGGTCTCTGTAATGCCCCGCAGGCACTTTGTCGCTTGATGGATCGCGTAATACCCCCCAATCTACGAAACCAAGTATTCGTCTATCTTGACGATCTATTAATTGTGTCAGAAGATTTTGAGACACATATGTCCGTCCTAGCTGATGTTGCTTTGCATTTACGGAAAGCAGGGTTGACCATAAACGTCAACAAAAGCAAGTTTTGCATCAAAGAGGTTAAATATCTGGGATATATTGTGGGCAACGGAACAATACGTACCGATCCCGAAAATATTTCTGCTGTTACTCAATACCCCGTTCCATCGAACGTCAAGCAGGTAAGACGGTGCTTGGGAATGCCGGGTTGGTATCGCAGGTATGTAGACAATTTTGCTGCTTTGACAAGCCCACTGACCAATTTGCTAAGAAAGAGTACAAGTTTTGACTGGAACGACGACGCCCAACAAGCATTCAACACCCTGAAGGAAAAACTTTGCACAGAACCCGTTCTGGCTAGTCCAGATTATAACAAACCTTTTAGTATACAGTGCGATGCGAGTAAGTTAGGAGTTGGTGCAGTGTTGGTCCAAAAGAATTCTGATGACGTAGAGGTACCTATTGCATACTTTTCGCAAAAGTTGAACAAAGCGCAAAGTAACTATAGTGTAACAGAGCTCTAATGTCTAGCAGCCTTGCTTAGTTTAAAGAAATTTAGAGCCTACGTAGAGGGACAAGAGTTCACGATAGTTACTGACCACGCCAGCTTGCAATGGCTTATGCGACAAACTGACTTATCCAGCCGACTAGCACGTTGGTCTTTGAAATTGCAAGGATTTAAGTTCAATATAGAACACAGGAAAGGTTCACTCAACGTAGTCCCTGATTGTCTGTCACCACAAAATTTTGAAGAAGTAGCTGAAGTCCGTGAGATTGAGGTCCGTCCGTTAGTTGATTTACAGTCGTCCGAGTTTTTGTCCGAAGATTATCAAAAATTGATAAGTCATGTCCGTGAAAATGATAGCAGATTGCCTGATCAACAAGTAATCGATAACCTCCTTTACAAAAGGACTGAACATCCCGATGGCAATATGGAAAGGGAATCATTTAATTGGAAGCTTTGGATTCCCACAACTCTAGTTCCGTGTGTTATAGAAAACGCGCATTGTCCACCAAATAAATGTCATGGTTGGATAGCCAAAACATTGGAACGATTACGTAATAATTTATATTGGCCAAATATGACAGTTGATGTCAAAAATTATGTCGGCCGATGTGATATATGTAAGCAAACCAAATCGCCCAATGTAACGCTAAGACCACCAATGTCCACACAGTACACGGTACAAATACCGTTTCAGAAATTGTATGTAGACTTTCTTGGACCTTATCCTAGATCCAAGCAAGGAAACATAGGAATATTTATCGTACTAGACCATTTGACAAAGTTTCCTCTTTTAAAAACAATCAAAAAGTTCAACACTTCCGTCATGTGTGATTTCTTACGTGATAACGTTTTCAATATTTTCGGAACTCCCGAAATTGTTATGAGTGATAATGGCAAACAATTCCGGTCCTCGCAATTTAACACGTTGTTGTCGGCCCGTGGTATAAGACATGTTTATACAGCCTTATATAGTCCGCAAGCTAATGCAAGCGAACGTGTAAACCGCTCCATAATCGCTGGTGTGAGAGCATATCTTAATAAAGACCAATCACACTGGGACCGAAACATCTCTGAAATTGCTGAAGCTCTCAGAAGCTCGATTCACCAAACAATGGGTGTATCTCCATATTTCGCGTTGTTTGGACAGCAAATGATTTCCCATGCGGGTGATTATGAGTTACTGAGGAAGCTGAAGACGTTGGACGATACCGTACTGGAAAGGACTGATAATTTAAAACTGATACGAAAACGAATCTCGGAAAACATCTCGAAAGTGTTTGAAAATTCATCAAAGCGCTATAATCTGCGTAGCTCCGCTAAACGGTTTGAGATTGGCGATTTCGTTTTCCGGCGTAATTTTGTACTAAGCGATGCCTCCAAGAAATTTTCAGCGAAACTTGCTCCGAAGTTTGTAAAATGTAGAGTGATTGCGGTAAAGGGAAACTGTATGTACGAGTTGGAGGACATTGACTCGGGCCGAAGGGAGACGTATCACAGGTAAGACATCGAATATAGCAATTAGGCCACACCGGACCAACTCTCTAGGTGGGGGGATGTGTACTGTCGTACAAGCCAAACACGAAAAAGAAAAAAATCATTTTTGTTAACTTTCGATGATGTGAAATCTTTTGCGTTGCACTCTCTCTCTATGGCGCGATATACAACAGGTATATCATCATAAACCTCCTAAGAGATTTTTGCGCCAAGCTTCTCTTCCAATTTGTGGTGTGCCGATTTGAATTTTCCCTACAAATTGGTGGGACCTACAGTTTTTTGCCGACTCCGAACGGCATCTACAAAGGAGACGAATTTTTGCTGAGAAGCCTGTCATGGCAGAAATACACTCGGAGAGTTTGCCAAACCACTGCCGAGGGGCGACCCCGTTTTGAAAAACTTTTTTCAAATCACTTTTGATGTTACCTGTACCAGGGCTCGAACCATGGACCTTCGGTGTGGTAGGCCGGCAACACTACCTTCACACCACGGCGGCCGCGTTGCACTCGGTATCCTGTTTTTTTAGCCACTACTGTTTAACCATCTTCATTTCACTAAACAAAGCTCATGTCAAAAACACCTGATATTGAACTTTATTATCGACCTATCAAAGTGACACTAAGGTGTAATGCCACTTCCGCCGAAAACTATCGTTCTTTTCCTGTTGAGCTGCCTCAAGAACACAAGGTTTTAGTAAGTGGTCGTGAAAGAAAAAAAAAAGTTCGAATTTTCTTCTTCCAGTATTTTTTTGGTTTAAATGTATATCTACAAACTCGTAAGTAGTGCGCGGTTTATAACGATTGAACCCAGCATCATCCTGCGGCCAAATCCAGTTTTCACAACAAACAAATATAAATATATTTGGTAAGTTGTACAATATAAATATAGGTATTAGCTTTCCCTTGAAACCAAACAAATGCAAAACCCCAATACCCTCTGTCTAAATTTTCGGTGTTTTATTTCCCGGTAGATTTTATTCAACAATAAATTCCTGATTTTCAATTAGAGGCATGTGGGTTGCTTGTGCATACCACAAGCAACCATCTCTTCTTATGCCTTATCGAATTCCATCACCACGCGTAAGACTCACGGGCCATTCTAAAGCAGCTAACACCTAAAATGTCAGGAAACCTACATCCATAGCGATCACTTCATGGCAGAATTCCACAAACAGAGTAATTCCAATTTTTATAGTAAATTTAAAATTTATGAAAATTTAAGTATATAAGTAAGAAAAAAAAAAAAATGTATTAATAAGTTGTTTCAACCCGAACTAAAACAAGAGGAAGATTTAGGTTAGGAGTTGTTAGTATAAGCAACTAAAACCAATATAATAAATTGTTGTTAGTTATTTGAATTAAATAAAAACAAATAATTTAATAATTTTTGTATTTTATGCTAAAGTTATTTAAGAGAAGTAAATGGAAAAAAAATTTGAACGTTTCGAATGAAAAAGCTTATTAGACAGAAGAAAGAAGAAGAAAGATTTTAGTAGCATTACAAAGAATAAAAACATAAGTATGTAGTTGCAAAACGTATGTAAATCTAGTTTAACATAATGACAATTATAATGGATTAAGTTAAGAGTAAAATAAATACCCTTGATCCCTTTTTTTGGCGTACCCACTGTATGTCAAAACATTATTTAAAACTTTCTTATTAGAATTTACTATAATTTACAAATGATCCAGTTATTAGCATATATACCCTTACCTACCTCAACATCTGCTGAGGTTGTTGTTTTTGTACAGCAGTCCCTCAAACTGGCTCCATAATTAAAATTACTGCTAGCAAAGAAGCAGTGGACAAGCTTGAGAGAGTGCTGTATGACATGGTTTGATCGAGCATTGAGCGCTGTTAGTTGTTTTGTTTAGATATGCGCTCACTGCAGCCTTTTTAATATAACCAATTAGGGTTACCATTACTTTCGTTCAGAATGTATTTAAGATTCTTAAGTAAGTCTATTATTATTTTTTTGAATGTAAATGAATGTAGGCTATGAGACCAAGCCAAAGTTAGGGAATCTTTGAACTTCAGCACTTTGAATAAGCAACAACAAAGCAAGAAGGCCTTCGACGCATGCATGAAAAGTGGGTTATTTTTTTTGGATTTCAATTATTATGATTCCCTGATTTCATTTATTTATATATGTACCGGCCTATCCACATACAAATAATATATTCATTTCTTTTTATGATCGCACATACATATGTATGCACATATGTCAGCTAAACTTATATTGAGTTTTTTTCTCCAATGTACATTGGTTCGATTACCATTTTTTTTTCTTCGTACATAGATATGTACACATTTTGCACATACACACATATACATATTTACATACATATGTACATACGTATCTTTTGTCATAAGCAATAGTTTTGTAAAATAACCGATCTACGGGAATAATTAAAGTTCTTACTTTAATAGTAAGATACGCATTCGTACCTACCGTGTAAACCAGATAAGCTAAGAAAAAAGTTTTGTAATGGATTGAATATTGTTATTAATAATAATTATTATAATGTTTAATTAGTTCTCTTTTTATTTGGGTTGTGCCATGGGAAAATAGTGGTAATGATTTGGGGCCTTGATAACAGCAAAAAGGCCAATGGTAGGGCGGGTACAGAGGCAGCCATCGAACCTCAATGAATGAGCTGTCAGGCATGCAAGAGGTAAGTGTGAAAGGGCATATTGGTGAAGTGTGGCAAGTAAGTGCAGATTGTAAGTGAGTTTTTTTTTGATAGTTTATTCTGTCTGTTGCAATTCCAGTGTGCAAATATAAAAATTTATCGTGTGTGGCCCTTGACTGAGGAGGGTAATGCTGTACTGTGATCACGTTATCGAATACCACGAAGCTGAAGCTCCGGGCCTAAACGCCAGTGCACACACCGCGATTACAGCACCTTGCCACAAGCATTGCTCCTCTATCGTCCGTGATTGTGATTTAGCACACTCAGTCAATGGTATCATAACACGTTCCTCTATCCACCACCCGAGGAGGCGCCCGGTAGGGGAACCGATACCCCGCCGGGAAATTAAATTAAATTAAATTAAATTAAATTAAATTAAATTAAACTAAATTAAATTAAATTAAATTAAATTAAATTAAATTAAAGTAAATTAAATTAAATTAAATTAAATTAAATTAAATTAAATTAAATTAAATCAAATTAAGATAAATTAAATTAAATTAAATGAAATTAATTTAAATAAAATAAAACTAAATTAAATTAAATATTTTTGTAAGTATAACGAGCTCAAGACCAGTTGATAATAATTCTTAGTTTATTATTATTATTTTTGATTAGAGGAAAAATTGAAAGCAACAAACATATACAGGCTATAGTTATAGTACTATTTCGAAAACAGCCACGATTTCTCGTCAGACTAATTCGTATAGTTTTGCTATTTCAGAGGATCTTGTGAAGAATCGAACCCACTCACTCTGATTGCCAGCGCAGCTGCCTAACCCATAGGCTATGCTGCGTGTAGTTTTACAAGCTGCTTAATTCAAGGTTTCCTCTAATTGTTGTTTGTTATCTTGCCAACGGTATACACAATATTTTAGACATTCTGTCTATATGTAAATCATGCATGCTGGACCTTGTTTTTGTACATTCTTCTTTTCCATTTTTAGAAGATAGTTATTGTACATAACCGCGTGCTCCGGTAATTAAATTAAATTAAAATAAATAAAATCAGGTTAAATTAAGTTAGATTAAATAAAATAAAATAAAATAATATTAAATAAAATAAAATAAAATAGAATAAAATAGAATAAAATAAAACAAAATAATATAAAGCAAGATACTGTGTTATTAAACAGTAAAGAAATTAAATGAAAGAAATCAGAAAAGAAGAGAGGAAAGTAAAGGAGATGCAATTATATAAAAGGAACAGCAAAAAAGTAAAAAAGGCGAATGAAAGTAACAGTAAATATATATCATAAAATGACTGAAATAAAAAGGAGATTTCAACTACTGAGCGAACTCTAATGTTAATAGGGGTTTGTTTGCTTGCATCGCTATTTCCATCTCGTAATTTGATATTTACAAAATAAATAAGTCAATCAGCTCAGTTTGAGGAGTTCGATCAGGTGTTAATAACAACCGAGAAAATTGCTTTCATTGAAAACAATTGAGCACACATAAGTGCTCTCTTGAAGCCAAAATGTCACAGTCAATTATTTTAATCAGAAAGTCCAGTGACCCGTAAAAGCTTACTTGGGTGAAGAGGTCGAGGAACTTGATCAAATTCAGTTATTACCTTTTTCGCCGCTTCAGCTTGTATACACCAATTATTTCTGTTCAAAATCAAATGTACAATTTATTGACATACAAGGTGGCGCAAAAGTAAGCTTCCGATGTTCAGCATATCGGTTGTGGCACGTGCAGTGTGTGCTGTTGCACCGTCTTGTTGGAACCACATGTTTTCCAATCCCAATTCATCAAGTTGCGGCAAAAAGAACTCTTGGATCATTGCTCTGTAGCGCTCACCATTCACAGTAACCGTTTGGCCCCGACCGATTATTGGTCAAATAAATAGTCAGCAATAATCCGCGTTCTGGAGCAGTGTAGCGTAACATTGTTTATTAACGTGTATTTCGCATGTGTTTACTACACAAATGTCAAAACAGAACTGACTTTAGGGGCCAATCGCAAAATTTATAGCATTTGTTGATAGGAGGATTACTTTTGCGCCACCTTGTATTTTGCATTTTTATTTCCAATTTCAATAAAGAAGCACTCAAAATTGGCGAAATTGGTGAAGAGCTATGTCACTTCTTGCACCCAACCCACTACAAGCTGTGCACACTCGAAGCTTGCTAGCATTGGCTTTTGTATCCAATATTGTACTCTTGTAAGAACTCTATTTGCAAATTTCGTACTCATTAATTTTCAAATTGTTTTCACAATGAAATTATATTTCTCTTTTTGTTTGCGAACATTGCAAGGACTTTCAATTTGACTGGACGAGGTTTGTGTAGACGCAGACTTACAAAGGTATTTGCAATTGTGAAGAGACTAATCAATATGCTAACTGTGCACGGTGTAAATGCGAATGACCCTATAATTTGACATGTGTACTTATAAAAGGGGTCACGCGTTCAAGCCGAAATATTGACGTTTATTTGTCACGCCACTAGAAAGTCATGCTGAATCAGCTCCTGGTGAGTGGGTGAAGAAAATTTGTAAAAGTTAAAAAGGTTTGCATTAGTTTTGAACAGAACATTTTATACCAAGCTGTGCATTTTAACAGTAAGATGTTAGCGTAAGTGTACAAATAAAAACTGTCGAAGTCATTCAAATATTATCAATTCAATAAAGCCCGGCTCAGCTCTTAGTTATTTCCATGTGTTTTGAAGAATACTTTCTGGATCCGTTCAATTCTTCCAATATGGCTATGAAAGTACGGCTCCCAAATGAAACAGGCGTAGTCAAGGTTGGAACGCACAAACGCCGAATATAAAAGCTTTAGCGTATAAGGATCTGTGAAATCAGAGCTATGAATCAAAAATTACTCCCAAGTCTTTGATTTCAGTTACACGCGACAGAGGTAAGTTAGATATATGATATGATGTATCAATGCCATTGACGCGTTTCAAAAATGTATTTCATATTAAGTGTTAACTGATTATTATTACAACAGTTGCTAAACTTACTCAATTCTAGTTGCATCAATTCAGAGTCTTGACGGCTATCAATAAAGCAAAATTATCACTGCAAAAAAGCAAGAACAAATGTCGTTGATATACAATACGAGAAACAGTGGGCTCAAGATGCTTCGTTGTAGAACACCAGAACAAGCAACGAAAGGAAGAGACTTAACATTGTCAACAAAAACCGTACAACGATGATTGCATAGGTAGGATTTAATCCAGCTCAAAAACGCTGAATGAAAACCCATAGCAGCAATGCCTTCGAGAAATCCGTATAAGCCGTGTCAACCTGACATCCTGACTGAAAAGCTGCGATGCAATCATTAGATAAAATTGCCAAGTTAGAGGCAGTTGATCGCCCCGGAAAGAAGCCATGCTGGTCTGGAAACACAATATTCTTGACAGCAAAGAGTAATTTTTGTTGAATACATTCAAAGAGCTTTGCCGTGGCGGAAAGTTTTGAGATAGGCCTATAATTGCTGATATCATTTTTATTGCCACTCTTGAATTGGGAATCATAATGCTTAAACAGAATCGCAGGCAAACCATCAGCGTCGGTATTTGATGATGGTTTAAGCCGGGAAATGCGACTAAAGACATCTTCAGTAGACAGCACTAGATTGCCAAATCAATGGAAGGTTGCATATTGAAACAAATATTATATCCATTGTGTAGATCCCTTGGAAAATGTATCATGAAATATTCCGAGAAAAGACATGCCGCTTCCACAGGGGTATCAACAGCTATGTCATCAAGAAAAATAGAAGCGCGAATATTTGAGACTGATTTCTTCGAGTTAACGAAATTCCAAAATGATTTTGGGTTTACTTTCAGGTTCTCTTCAAAACTTAAGATGTCATTTCTATACAAAAATTTGTCCAGACACGTGAATTTCTTTTCACATTCCTTATACAGATTGAAAAACGCAGTATTTTGACTTGTTTTAAGCTTACGAAAAAATTGATTTTTCATATTTCGAAGTTTCATCGGTGCTGCATTGTGCCAGGGAACCTTGTATTTCTTTTTTGAAACCAACGGAATACAACTTTTACATAAGTCGACAACCGTAGATCTAAAAATGTCAAAACTATTAGTTGTATCAAGACTACAAAAAAAGCTACCCCAATTAATTTTTTGCAAGAGATTGTTCAGGTTCGAAAAATCGCACCGCTTAGAAATAAAAGAAAAGTTTGACGTGACATTGCAAGTTACGGAATATTTGTAAAATTCAAGATCACGTCGTTTTTTTCATGACCTACTAAAAAAATTTGCGTTTGACTTTAAAATGTTCATGTATTACCCTGTCCGACCCAGAAATGTCCGCTAAAAACGTTGACGATAACAGTTTTTTGAAAAAAATTTTATTTTCTGGTTTTGGGACTTGTTTTGGTCGAAAAATCGACTTTTCCAAAACCCGAAAATAAAATTTTTTTTCAAAAAACTGTTATCGCCAACGTTTTTAGCGGACATTTTTGGGTCGGACAGGGTATACATGAAAATTTTAAAATCAAATGAAATTTTTTTTAGTAGGTCATGAAAAAAGCCTTAAAAATCAAAGTCGAAAAAAGTCAAAAAAATGAAATTTCGCAGGCTCGAAAATTATTTTTTTGGGTATGCGTAGTAGAACTTTTTTTCCTGAGCCCAAAACCTATCGAAAAATCGATGGCGCGATATCGGTTAATATCGGTTTCGTTCGGCAGCGTCTCAGGTTTCGTTTCTATGCCGAGTGTTTCGTGACAGTTTAGGGTTCCGGCAGTTTTGTTACGTAGAATTTCTTTACACTTCTGTTACTCAAGCGAGAACGGTTCAAGTCATTCAGTTTTTAATTATGTTTCTATACTTATGTGTTTCTGGGAACAATAACAGAAGTTTCGTTTTTATACAAGGTTTTGTTACAAATCTCTGCTAGAAACCCTTACAAAAGACCTCACCACGCAAGTTCAAAAATTTCCCTACGCCAGATATTTCGGTTCTATTTGGAGCAATATTACTAAAACCTTGCTTGAAAAAGGAGTGTGGTCATACCAATTTCCGAAAAATCTTACTTTCACATAATGAGTAACGGGTAAGCAGTCTAAATTATCTCGAAGTTGTTGCATGTCTTACTTTCCCTCGATTTAAAAAAAAATTGGTATAAAAACTGTTCTGTTGAAATTTATTTAATTTAACTTTTAGTTTCGAATTTTTTATGGATTTCATCATGAGGTACCCAATTTCACGAATGTCGAATAAGTGGGCGTGGTTAATACTTGAATTTAATTACTTTGATTTGGAGACCAAACTTTATCGTAACATTTTATTGTTTACTAAATTTAATGACTTGAACGAAAATAAAATTTCCACATAATTTCTGTATTGTTGACTGAGTTCTATGATTTTCGGTGTTCGAAAATGAACGAAGTTATTATTATTTCTAATCTTACCATTTCAATGATAAGACCAAATTTTATTATAGTATCTAATTTTAGTTAATTATACCGTTTCCAATTTTCGAAACTTTTGATAATGAAGTAGTCGAAGCAGTTGTTATTTAAATTTATTCAATTTAGTATAAAATCAGAATTTTAAGACGGACTTAATTATACAATTTTCGAAATATTCGATATCGAAAAAATGGTCGTTGTTATTATTTCAATATAACGGTTGTTTGAAAACCAAATTTTATTTAAACTGCACTCAATATTATTAAGATAGGTACATAGTCGTCGATTCCCATGGTAGTTTTCGGTTCGCTACAATTTCGAGATGTTCAACAGGAACAATATAGTTTCTATGAGTGTCACGACTCCGTTTCTCTTATCCCAAATTTTTCTTAAGGTGTTTGATATCAACCCTATATAACTTCTTCACGAGTTTTGTTATTATAATATAAGCACTGCCATAGATACACACATTGAAGGATCCCATTTTCAGGAGTGGTGTCACACCCCTTTTTCGTTATTTGACATATTGGAATTAACCTTATATAAGTCCTGGCCAATATTTACTGTTCTAACATAAAAAACTCTATAAACATATGCATTGAATAATTCCATTTGTATGCGAGGTGCCACTCCCCTTTTCTCTAATAATCTTTTTTACTGAGGTGTTTGAGGTCAAGGTCAAGGATCTTTTGATTTTTTCCAAACTTCAGTTCTCTAACATGGCTACTCTCCGCGAAATAAAGTCAAAAGTCTTATTGCTGGGGGTGCCACGCTCCCTTTTATGTTACCGTAAATTGTTTGGGGTATTATGGAGGCTAATTAAATTTAGTTCCTTCCAGAGTTAGAAGTTTCTTACATGAATACTTCTAAACGCAGCATGAAAGAGTTAATGAATACACCACGTATCCCGCCTGCGAAAAAATATTGTTTGAAATCGGTTAAGTAATTTCGGAGTCCATTGGGCTCAATGTAGATAACAAGGAAAATATATATAATATATTTTTTGTTTTATAGCGCAACTGGGTATAAGCAAAGAGAAACATTTTTGAGCACGAAAAACAGTTCAACAGCTGCTTAACGCGAGTAGTACTTTTCGTAAATTCCAACGTATTTTCAGTAATTTTTGCGCTTCACTACGCCTCAACACTTCAACATAAAACAAAAAACCAAATAAATTCAGAGTTTTATTCTACGAGACCGTTGAGGATTTGGGTTGATGTTGGGTTGCTTTGTAGAATAAAGCCGTTGGGGTGGGGAGAAGCATACAGGGTCACGTTCACGTCCACGTTCGCCTTGCTGTTCATGTCACACTCAATCAGCGTCACTTGCGTTCCCGTTTTACCTAGAAATGTCAATTTTTTATGGCGCATTTACAAGCTGCGATGGCGGAAAAAAATATTTTATTGCTCCGCACATAAAAAGGTAGAAGGTTCCCATTTATGTTTTACACCTTTGAAGGCACGCGCAAACCTACTGGAGCTGCAAAATTGTGCGGGAATGATCAAATCGTTTAAAATTGGCAGGTGTTGTAGTACACATTTGCACATTCATACCCCACAAGCAGAGTGAATCTAAGTTAAATCTTGAAAAAAGTTACCAAAATAAACATCAAACTTACAAAACGTAAATTTTTCATTAAGAAAATATTTGAAAGTAAGCGTTTTATAATAAAAACGCCAAGTTGACTAGCAAATTTATTTATAAGCTTTTTTCTTTTTGAAAATTTTGAAATCTTCTAGGCTAAAAAAATAATTGGCAGGTAGGTATTTTTTGATTATTTCTAAACACTTAGTGATTTATTAAAATTCGTGGTTGCAGTTTAGAAAAGATTTAGTTTAAGCCCTCAAATAAATTATTACAGCAAACGCTGATACTTCGTTACTATATCGCGAGTTCATTTAGAGTTATTAGTTAAAGATTTACAAGAATGCTTGTTGGGTATTCACATCGACATATATTTGTGTGTGTTTGTGTTGATATCACCATTTGACATTTTGATCTTTTTACCGCCGTTGAGTTTTCGCAATTGCCATAAACGGCAACTAGCATTTATGGTGTATGAGCTGTAATCGCTTTGAGCATCCATTCAAGCATAAATTATAAAACGATGTGCTTATGATATGCATGTGATGATGATATCGCGTTTGATATACTGGTAACACATGTATTATGAGGGTGCTTTAGTGATGCTTCTACGAATACATTTTTTTTAACACTTCAAAGCAGAATATTATGAAACTAGGCGAACTGAAAAAGTCACGGCATAGAGAAGACTCAGTGTCACCTAAGGTATTTTGAAATTAGAAATTTTGTTGAATTTTAGAGTGAAGTGATTTTAAAAAAAATATGATTACAAACGTGGGCACATTGGATAGACAAATTAGCACTGAAACACCCACTTGCTTTCTATATCTTTATGTTGCGAATTATTTTGTCTAGCAGCAAATTAAAAAAATCGGGATTGCTTTGTCTGAAGGCTTGGTTTTTTAGCTAGGAGCATTCGTTCACAATTAAGACCGGGCTGAATCAAAGTCAGATATAGCCGCATAATGGCAGCTACTTTTCGCGCTGTCAATATTGTGTAAGAGATGCTAAGTGTACCTTCTATAA
Source organism: Merzomyia westermanni (assembly GCA_949987695.1). NCBI lineage: Eukaryota > Metazoa > Arthropoda > Insecta > Diptera > Tephritidae > Merzomyia > Merzomyia westermanni. Next base: position 44,515,567 of record OX465288.1, on the reverse strand, counting down.
AAGTCCGATCAGTTTATCGACAATTCTCTTCAGTCATTGGCAGAATACGCTAGATAGAGCCTTGTATGCAATAATAACGAGACGATTACGCGGTAGTTTGCGTGATTTGCGGGATGCTAGTTCTTGTGTATTTGGCAGAGTACAAGAAAGTTTCAATCTGAATGCGTGGGCTTGTCTGAGATATGGCCATCCTCACTCGATGGTAATCGGGTCGTGAAACGTTTTTCCCATCGATAGGAATTGTGTGTATCCGTTATCTCCTTTGCAATTTAGAAATTTATTTATTTATTAGTTTGCAGAATAAAACAGTCTTACAAACTAGATATGAGAGGTGTTGTAAATCTAACATTTGTAATTGTATTGATTTGAGTTTTTTCTTATAACAGCAATTACAGAATTATTTTATTTCTGTTTAATCAAATTAAGGTGTTGGGTGATTGAGTCTTAAATCTCATCTCAGGAGGCTACCAGGAGTTCCGAGCAACACCACACAGCTATTATCTGATATAACTAGAAGACCGGGCCATACTTCGCTGCATCACAGAACTTATAACAGACTCTCTTTTCTCTTTATGGCGCGATATACAACAGGTATATCATCATAAACCTCCTAAGAGATTTTTGCGCCAAGCTTCTCTTCCAATTTGTGGTGTGCCGATTTGAATTTTCCCTACAAATTGGTGGGACCTACAGTTTTTTGCCGACTCCGAACGGCATCTACAAAGGAGACGCATTTTTGCTGAGAAGCCTGTCATGGCAGAAATACACTCGGAGAGTTTGCCAAACCACTGCCGAGGGGCGACCCCGTTTTGAAAAACTTTTTTTCAAATCACTTTTGATGTTACCTGTACCAGGGCTCGAACCATGGACCTTCGGTGTGGTAGGCCGGCAACACTACCTCCACACCACGGCGGCCGCCGTGACTAAGTCCGATTTTAATCATTGTATCTCCGTAACCATATTGTATTAACGTATGTTGGGTCATTCTGGTCGGGTCGGGTGTTCGGAAAGGGCATATCTCAAGTTTTAAACTAGGCGTCTAGTAATGCAACGTTGAAACTTGCAATCAATTCTATTCAGCAATGTTTGAGGGATACGGGCACAAACATACAGAAAACAATTCTAAAAACTGTTGATTTGGAATAATGATGTTTCCCATCAATTTTACTTGAAAATCTGCATTGTACAGACATCATCCAGTTACAATCTTATTATATGCAGAGATATTAGAAATCGAGGGTGTTTAAGCGATATAAGCTGTAGTCATTTCTTTCGTTTATATCATTTGCATTGCATTCAATTCGCAATCAGCTAATGAAATATTCGAAAGATATAGTTTATGCTTTACAATCCCAAATCGGGGTTTTTCACAGCAAAAATGAGGAAGTGCTCGCCCCCAATTAATACATAAAAGGTGTAACATGTGCTCCGCACCCCCCGTTCTACTCTCTGAATAAAGAATAAAATAATATACAATAAATTAACTTAAAAAAACTACTCGCCCTCCATAAAGCTCTCTCCCGACCGCATTTCGAGGCACAAAATACTTTGCCCTACTGTTTGTACGTGAGTCTTCTAATGGACACATGGAAATTGGCTGAATTATATTGACGCGTATTCTAGCACAAGTCCCTATGTGTCTGAGCCAATACTGCCAATGGGTCTTCACACAATTAGGGAAGAGAAAAAGGACATTGGTGCAATATGCCAGGCATGCGGCAATCAAAACTGCTCTCCGGGGGGATCCAACACCTCCCGCTACAGAGCGATAATAGGTTTCTCTAATGTTAATTTAAGAATGCTTGCTAATATTCTTACAGGTCATTGCAGACTCAACAGCCACCTGCATAAACTGGATTCACGGGCAGAAGACACATGACGATTTTGTCATTTGAGACTACAGAGCACATTCTTTCGGCATGCGACGCAATCGCCAGGAAAAGAGCAAAATTCCTGAGAGCACCATGGCTAGAGCATAAAGACATACAAACCCTCAAGCCAACGGAAATAATCACCTTCCTGAAGGAAGTCTGCTTGGATAAGGTTGTGTGAAGAGACGAAGGCACAATAGACCTGTTCGTGGCAGTAAAATCCTCAACTAAAATCTATCTACATATATTTATCTATCTTTTTTTTTACCGAAAGCTTTCACTGTCGAAAGCTGTGGTTGGTGTAGCTAGTCTTCCTTTTGTGCATAGTGCCTTAAAGTCACTGTCTTACCTATTGTATGCTCTCGTATACACTATTCTATAGACCGTCCACTCCATAGACTATGGTGGTGCATAAAGTGCCGCAATAGACATATCACGGTAAAATTAATTAGGTTTGTAGGAGGGCCACGGTGTTTTACTACTATATTAAAGGTAAACAGCACATAGTTTATTATGCCTTTCCTCCTGTTCTTACCTACATTTCTGCGACCTTAATCTTCCATCTTTCTAAAGTTTGTAGAGGACTTTCACATATTCCAGTAGTTAATTTTTTTTATCATTTCAGAACAATGTAGTTTGAAAAGGCCACACATTTTGTGTGACTGAAAAATTTAGTTTACTCAGGTCCTGTTTAGGGCCCACTTAGAGTTCTTAGGACTCCCTAGGTAAATTGAAGAGTATGCTTGATCGTCTTAAGTAGTTTGTTTTGTCATTATCCTAGAAACTCAATAGAGTGTTGTGTTCACTACTTAGTTTGCAAGTTACTCATGGAATGCTTTGATTTGTTGAGCCCACGAAAAGTATCATTTATGCTGCGAATTCCACACACTCTTAATTTAAATTCACAAATGGCGGCTTTGATATTAATGTATTGAAAAAAAAATAACTTAACCTCATTATTTTACAGCACATTTTCTGCTCAATTTATTTCCAATAAAAATCAATAAAATTTCAACAGCAAACCTCAACAACCGCAGTGTTTTATCTTTGTTGTATACAGAAATTATCGGCAATACGAGTACAACCTTTTCAACATTTCATACACATTATCGTTGACAAAGAAGGTTGACAAGAGCACAAACAAAAACAAAAAAGTAACGAATTTGTGAACTGTCAACAGTTGTTGCACGATAAAGCTGTCAATGAACTGGCGCAGGTAGACAGGCAAGCACAGTAGCACTCAAACTCCCAATCGACGAAAGAAAAGTCATTCAGAATTCGATAAATAGACAAGTGGGAAAGCACAAGTCAGACTGTCAGCGTGTAGAGACAACACATGCATTAGAGTGGCAAAAAATATATTGTTTTTTGTTTTTTTTTTTACATTATTATACCTAGTAGTGCTACGCACACAAGGTATATTAACTTTAGTCGCGTAACGGTGGTATGTAATGGCATAAACGGATCGAGATAGATATTGACTAATATATATCAAAATGTTCAGGAGGAAAAGAGAAATTGATTAAGCCATGTCAGTCCGTCCGCCTGTTAACACGATAACTTGAGTAAATTTTGAGATATCTTAATGAAATTTGGTACGCAGGTTCCTTAGCACTCATCTCCAAACGCTATTTAAAATGGTCGAAATCGGATGATAGACACGCCCACTTTTTATGTATAAAATATTTTCGAAAACACAAAAAAAGTGATTATTCAGTACATAGTATACGAGGTGTGTTCAAAAAGTATCGCGAATTTTGAATTTTCGCTGGTTACGTATATTCGAATTTCGAATTTTTTGTGGCGTTATGTTGGTACTCATGTCTCTCACTTATGCCGACAAGCTCGGCCATTTTGAATGTTCAGTTAATTGTTGACAGCTGCTTTGCTTGCACGTGTTTTGGATCGTCTTCGATTTTTACCTATTTTTTTACCAAAATTGCTCAATTGTGACCAAAAACAGCATCGCATGAACATTGCTAATGAGATGTAAAACTCTGTCCGCGACGACCCAAATTTGCTCCAGAGGGTCATAACTGGTGACGAATCGTGGGTTTATGGTTATGACGTGGAAACCAAAGCTCAATCATCTCAATGGAAGCTGCCGCACGAACCAAGACCGAAAAAAGCGCGCCAAGTTCGGTCGAATGTGAAAGTTTTGCTGACAGTTTTCTTCGATTGCAGGGGCGTGGTGCATCATGAGTTCTTGCCACAGGGAAGAACGGTCAATAAGGAATATTACCTGCAAGTTATGCGCAATTTGCGCGAAGCAATCCGCCAGAAACGCCCGGATTTGTGGAAGAACAAAAATTGGCTTTTGCACCACGATAACGCCCCTGCTCACGCATCGTTGCTTGTGCGCGACTTTTTGGCCAAAAACAACACACTAATGATGCCGCAGCCACCGTATTCCCCAGATCTGGCCCCCTGTGACTTTTTCTTGTTCCCTAAACTGAAGAGGCCCATGAAAGGACGACGTTACGCTTCTCTTGACGAGATAAAGACGGCATCGAAGGAGGAGCTGAACAAGATACAAAAAAATGATTTTTTGAAGTGCTTCGAAGATTGGAAAAACCGTTGGCACAAGTGTATAATATCTCATGGGGATTACTTTGAAGGGGACAAAATAGATATTCATGAATAAATAAATAATTTTTGAAAAAACACAAAATTCGCGATACTTTTTGAACACACCTCGTACAATAAGCATAACATTTGGTGTGTACATTAAAGTTAAGGCAGAAAATAAATTTTTCAAGAAATTTTTGAAAATGGGAATGGTACCGCCCACTTCTGATTAAGTCAAATTTAGAAATAATATTAATCATAAATCAAAAACCTATCAAAATATTCAAACGAAATTTAGCACACATATTTATATTAACACAAGGTATGTTCCGGAAAAAAATTGGCGAAATCGGTTAAGAACCACGCCCACTTTTATACGAAAGATTTTGAAAAGGATCATAGATATTTAATAGGCAATAACTTTGCGTACAAAAGCTTTATATCATTTCTATTTCACACTCAAAGTGTCCTTCTTCTTTAAATGGTCATCTAACCGCCTGGGCGATTTTGACCGTCCAACATAGCTCGCCAGTCGTTTCTTCGTTCCGCCAACTGGCGCCAATTGGAGACACCGCGGGATCGCAAATCTGTCTCCACTTGGTCCTTCCATCGGAGTGGTGGTCTCCCTCTTCCTCTGCTTCCACCAGCGGGTGCCGATAAGAATACCTTCTGGGCTGGAGCATCTTCGCTCATTCGCACTACGTGGCCTAGCCATCGAAGCCGCTGTGTTTTAATTCGCTGAACTATGTTGGCGTCTGCGTAAAGTCCATACAGCTCATCATTAAATCTTCTTCGGCACTCGCCGTCGCCAACGCCTAGAGGTCCACAAATCTTTCGTAGAACCTTTCTCTCGAATACTCCCATAGCCACCTAATCAGATGTTGTTAGTGTCCAAGCTTCTGCACCATATAGCAGGACGGGTGCGATAAGCGACGTGTAGAGTGTCACTTTCGAGAGGGGACTTTACTTTTCAATTGCCTGCTCAGTCCGAAGTAGCATTTGTTTGCAAGAGTAATTCTTCGTCGGATTTCTAGGCTAACATTATTGTTATTGCTAATGCTGGTTCCCAGGTAAACGAAGCCCTTTACTATTTCGAAATTATTGCTGCCAACAGTGGCTTGGTTGCCAATGCGCTGACTCTTTGCATGATGACAGAAGGTACTTCGTTTTGCCCTCGTTCACCACCAATCCCATTTTTTCCGCTTCTTTTTCTAATTTGGAGTAAGCAGAAGTTACGCCGCGGTTGTTAAGACCAAGGAGGATGGGGCCGTGTGCAGAAGTCCACGCAAGTGGGGAAAGTTTCTGATCGCCATTCACCTGGGAATGGCCAGAGCGATTCTTTTGCATGCGGTTCAAGCAGCTCACTACTTCCGGGCTTTGCGCCCAAGTATTCTCTGGGTAACCACCGAACACCCGTTTGGTGGTGAGCTAAACGTGAGAAGGCGACAACCTGGTAAGGCCACTCCGACATAATCGATTTAAGGGCTTGCTGGGGGGTTCAAACAGCAGCGTCTGATCACCATGTGGTGCGGCTGCAAGCGGGCGTCTGTCTTGGATCAAGCGGCTCGCTATACAAACGTGTAGTAGAATTCAACCTCCCGTGAAACGGGTTATCCGTTGGGTTTGGGACCCACCACATAAAACAACGTTCCAATGAAACTCAACTCAAAGTGTCCGCAAAGGAAGGAAGTCGAGAAATATAAATTTAGGTAAATGGGAGTGGCCCCAACGTTTTATAGGGCATTATTCCACAAAACTTGGCAAAAATTGATCTATGGAAACGATATTTGGTGAAAATGTTTAATATACATACGGAAATGTTTGTTGTAAAAATGGGCGAAATCGGTTAACGGCCACGCCCAGTTTTTTAACATAGCCTCGACTTTTCCGCATACAAGTTCTGCTACTTTCAAAAGCGATTGCTTCTAGTTTCAACTAGGTATATCAATCAAAATTGGTCAGCTGCTTCCCAATAGTATGTGGTATACTCCTGCCAAAAATTAAACAAATCGAGTAACACACAAGCAAAATAACAGAGCAAGTTTTTAACACCCCACTGCAATAGGGAAGTTATATACCTTTTTTGATTTTCATACTTTTAATGAAAATGAAATGTTTGTAAGTATGATAAGGAGAAGAAATGAGTGTGTGTCTTTCTGCCATGTAAGGCTTCTCAGCAAAAATGCATCTCCTTTGTAGATGTCGTTCGAAGTCGGCAAAAATCTGAAGGTCCCGCCTATTTGTAGAAAAAAAAAATGGGCACACCACAAATTGGATAGGAAGCTCGGTGCAAAAATCTCTTAGGAGGTTTATGATTATATCCCTGTTGTATATCGCGCCATACATTTATATATTTTTTAAAATTAATTTACCGCTCAAAACTCATAACAGAGGTGTTTTTATTGAAAACAACCAGCTGCCTTTATAATACGAACTGAAAAGTATTAAAATAAACCTGCGTAAATTGGTATGCCATAATAGATCACTACTAGGTATATTACGTTCGGTTCCACCCGAACTTAGACTTCCTTACTTGTTTTATATTATTTTCAGAATGTGGGAAAAATTCTTTAAAACTTTCAGATTAATTAAGTTTGATCTGTAGTAGCTTATCATTTCTAATTTAGATTTTATAGTTCTCACTCTATTTTGCTTTTGTTTTCTGTAAAACTGAGGTCCATACAAAAAAGCCTTTTTTCTCAGGAACGAAACATGCTTGCTAAGATTTTGGGCCACTGATTGTGGATCCAAATGAACAATCATTTGGTTTTATTGCATCTATATTAAAAATGCAGGCAAGTGCAACTTAGTGTTTGTGTTTTTAAAAAGTGTCGGGGTTGTCGATATATGTATGTGAGCAATAGGAACGAGCAAGGATCAAAAAGCCACTTTAAAAAAGCCCTTAGTTTGAAATGTGTGTAGCTTTTAAATTTTTTCTTTTGCACACAGTCTAATATACATGCAAACACATCAGCCATATATTATTTTGCGCAGCAAAAGCGACTCTAAACAAAAGAGACGTCAAGTATTGGAAAGTCATTTTATTTGAGGTTACCGGGTCGTATAAGTAACAATAAATGCAAATGTTGGAAATGTTGGCAATTGGCAGAATTTGTGCTAATTTATCGCACTTTTGCAGCGATGACATAAATCGATAAGAAAATATACCTATTTAATACAAATAAACATACGTATTTTTCCATAAATATAGATAATGGTACATGTATGAATGTAAACTGGTATATCGGTTTACTTTGATTGTGTCTGATTTGTGTAATTTTATTAAAGTAGACATTTTGTGATTTAAATTTACAGCTCTTTTTTGTTAAATATAATAAAGGTAAATTATTTTAATTAAAGCTGCTAGGGTTAAAACCAGTGCTACACATTTCTCTTTATATATTTAGCCTTTGACTTTTTTGCCATTTTTCAAATTTAAGATTATTAATTACGATATGATACTCCTTAAATATAATAAACATTCAATTGAAAAGGTATAGGAAGGTAATCCATTTGGTTTTCGTTTATGTTCCGATAGGAAAAAAAGGGGCTGTTTATCGGAACGAGCTTGCCAGCGACTCAAGATAATTGTTACTGTTTTTTTTAGCAAAAAGGTTACGCAAGAATTACCTTTATACTATTTTGGGAATTTTCACTCATTACCATAAAAATAACCTTTTTTGGTTAATAATAACCACTATCAAGATTTCTTAATTTTTTGGTTGTGTTGCTAGCCTGCCACACCGAAGGTGCAAGGTTCGAGTCCTGGGACAGGTAACACCAAAATTGGTTTGAAAAAGTTTTTTCAAAACGGGTCGTCCCTCGGTAGTGGTTTGCAAACTCTCCGGGTGTATTTCGGAAGGCTTCTCCGCAAAAATTCATCTCCTTTGTAGATGCCGTTCGCTTAAGAGGTTTTTTGATGATATATCTGTTGTATATCGCTCCATACATATTTTTTTTTAAATTTATACGAGTATATACCTCAGATATACTATACGAGGTGTGTTCAAAAAGTATCGCGAATTTTGTGTTTTTTCAAAAATTATTTATTTATTCATGAATATCTATTTTGTCCCCTTCAAAGTAATCCCCATGAGATATTATACACTTGTGCCAACGGTTTTTCCAATCTTCGAAGCACTTCAAAAAATCATTTTTTTGTATCTTGTTCAGCTCCTCCTTCGATGCCGTCTTTATCTCGTCAAGAGAAGCGTAACGTCGTCCTTTCATGGACCTCTTCAGTTTAGGGAACAAGAAAAAGTCACAGGGGGCCAGATCTGGGGAATACGGTGGCTGCGGCATCATTAGTGTGTTGTTTTTGGCCAAAAAGTCGGGCACAAGCAACGATGCGTGAGCAGGGGCGTTATCGTGGTGCAAAAGCCAATTTTTGTTCTTCCACAAATCCGGGCGTTTCTGGCGGATTGCTTCGCGCAAATTGCGCATAACTTGCAGGTAATATTCCTTATTGACCGTTCTTCCCTGTGGCAAGAACTCATGATGCACCACGCCCCTGCAATCGAAGAAAACTGTAAGCAAAACTTTCACATTCGACCGAACTTGGCGCGCTTTTTTCGGTCTTGGTTCGTGCGGCAGCTTCCATTGAAATGATTGAGCTTTGGTTTCCACGTCATAACCATAAACCCACGATTCGTCACCAGTTATGACCCTCTGGAGCAAATTTGGGTCGTCGCGGACAGAGTTTAACATCTCATAAGCAATGCTCATGCGATGCTGTTCTTGGTTACAATTGAGCAATTTTGGTAAAAAAATAGGTAAAAATCGAAGACGATCCAAAACACGTGCAAGCAAAGCAGCTGTCAACAATTAACTGAACATTCAAAATGGCCGAGCTTGTCGGCATAAGTGAGAGACATGAGTACCAACATAACGCCACAAAAAATTCGAAATTCGAATATACGTAACCAGCGAAAATTCAAAATTCGCGATACTTTTTGAACACACCTCGTATTCCTAATTCTTTATGCAAACATAAGTTTTCAGAATAAACTTTTTATATAATATATGCGAGTATATAAAGTACTATACAAGTCTACTTATAAGGAGATAATACCTAACCAAAAAATCCTGTACATCTAGTCAAAAATGACTAAAAAGTATAAAATCTGCATAATGCTTATTCCTAACCAAAAAAGAAATATTTATATTGGTTATGGCGACCAAAAAAATATATATTATGATAATGGTTATCATAACCAATATTTAAATTCATCAATATGCCTTTTATAATAACCGTGACGTCCCTAGGTCTTCCGGGATAATTTTTTGTTATGTGTCTCTATTATTTGTCTTGTATTTATAGTTTGTAGCTATTGGAGCAGGCAATGAAAATATTTATTTTACTTTATTTAATTTTTTAAGCTTTATTTTATTTTTATTAATTTTATTTTATGTAATTTTATTTTTAAATTTCATTTTATTTTGTTTTATTTTATATTATATTATTTTATTTTTTTTTATTTTATTTTATTTTATTTTATTTTATTTTATTTTATTTTATTTTATTTTATTTTACTTTATTTTATTTTTATTTCACTTAATTTTATTTTATTTTCTTTTATTTTAATATATTTTATTTTATATAGTTTTGTTTTATTTTATTTTATTTTATTTTAAGTAATTTAATTTAATTTTATTTAATTTTTTTAAAATGTATTTTATTTTGTTTCATTTCATTTTATTTTTTTAATTTTATTTAATTATATTTTATTTTATTTTAGTTTATTTTATTTTATTTTACTTTATTTAATTTAATTTTATTTAATTTTATTTCATTTGATTTATTTCCAAATACAATCCAGTTCAGATGTATGCATTGTTAAGACTTTCTAAGTTTAAATTCTTTTCTTCTTAAAGTTTGCAGCAATTAAATTGTAATAAACGCAATTAAGACATAATACACTTGAAACATACAGTTTCTATGAATTTTAAATTACTTAAAACTCCTAAATGATATTTGCTGAAATATAATCACCAATTATTAATGCTTTTTCTCACTCTTCAGACGAATTGAATGTTTTGCATTTTCAAAAGGCTCTGAGGTCAAAATGGCATTAAAAATTCAATTTGTGGCTTTATACAAATTGCGTTCGATTAAATTTAATGGCGGCGCGGCTCCAAGATGCGAACAACACTTTTGCTATTCCCACCCTACAAGGAGACGCATAAATTATAAAAAAGCTTACTTACTTTCTTGCTCTTGTTTGTTTGTGTATATGCTTGTAAGTATATATTTGTATTTTAAAAATGAACGACTTTAGCCATAAACGACGCTTATCGCTGATATTCTACTTTCTCGTCGCTAGTCAATGTTGCGGTTGTGGTTATCGCTTTTAGTTATTATTACGCTTTTAGTAAGTAATATTTTCTACGCCGTTCTGTTGTTGTTATTGGTTTTGATTGCCTGTGACTACATAAACATGTACTACATACTTACATCGATTCATCCTTATTTATTTTACTCTTTTATTTGTTCGCCACTGCAGCGCCTTTTGTTGGTTGCTTTTGTATATGGATTTATCGTTAATATTTTATGCTTAAACAAATGTGCATTCACTATTTTACGCCTACAATGAGGCAGGCAAGAAGAAGAAGCATCATGCAACACAATATTTAAGGCGGTCGGCTAACGAAGCAAGCGGGAAGAGATTGAAATAAATTTGCTATGTTCGCGTAACTTTCCTTTGTTCGACGAGTGGTGAGTTGTATTTTGTTACTTTTTTTGTTGTGTTCGGTTTTTTTTTTTTTTTTTAACTGTATCACGTTTCATATGATGCTATAAAGTCTAAAGCTAAGAAAAATAGAATGTCACCACATGCTGTGTAAAGTGTAGTTTGAGGAAGTGATAATTTACGATTTTGTGTGGATGCAGTCAGCTCTAGATTATAATCTCAGTAGGTACCTTGAACATTCTAGTCTCCTTTCTCTACATAGCTACTCGATTTTAGCTGAGTTCCACAAAGCTCGCTTATTCCTGTTTTGCGATAACCTACGCCACTTAGCAACACCAAGCGTGTGAAAGTCTTTCTAAACTTGACCTTGAAAATGTTTCGGGTTCGCTTCTTTCCTCTGCCGCTAGCTCAGCCCCTGAATTTAAATATCCTTAAAGACTTTTCTCTCAAAAAAACCAATAAATATCTCATTTCATGTTGACATCGCCCAATCGGCTGTCGGCCACATGCCGAAAGTGACACCTAATTAAACAAAATGTTGGGCTTTTGGAGTTTAGTGTTTTCCGTTACTGGTAGTAGGTATTTAAAGATTTTTTAAAGCTGGACATTTTTTTTTTTTGATTTAGTGACCCTCTCGGTTATTTCAACTTAAGGTTGAGTTTAAATAATTTTTAATGAAACTGAAAGGATGTGCCTGTTTTCATTTTAAATTGTTAAAACTGAAATTAAATTATGTGATTGGAATCAATGAAAAGCATGTAATATTTACAAAGCAAATACAGTTCAAATTACAAATTTATTAAATGAAAGTTTCCTTGCATAAATTAGATTTTATAAAATCTGCAGTAGACTGTTTCAGAATTTGTTTAGTTTTTTTCCAAACAATGGCCGTGGTCAAGTTTGCCCCGGCAAGCTGATGAATAGTCTACAGAATAGTACAAAAATACAGACGAACAGTAGTTTCTACTTCAAAGGGGAAGTGAATATGAGGCTTGATTTTAAAACTGATTCATCCTCAGGCCAACCCTTGGCTTAAAAGAAAGGTTCATAATTATGTCACCATAGATAAACATTCCTAAAGAGGTCCTTCCATGTCAAATTATCACATAGTTGGAATCGACGCCTTCCGATTTGATTGAAATTTGGCCACTTTATCATAAACCATAAATCAAAATTTTAATTTAAATTTTTTCCTTTTTTTCCTGTTTTGTGGAGTTCATTTATTCAATATTTCTTAAACTTCTGTATTTAAAATACTTTTTTTACTTTTCAAAGGGATACTAAGAGCAGACCTGTTAAATTTGATTAGTAATTACTAATCAATTTATTCGATTATTTTTGATTTTTTTCAGTATTGCTGATGTCTATACTTATGTGTTTCTAGAACAATACTGAAAACAATCAAAAATTATCAAAAAAACAAATTTGAAAAATCAAAAGTAATCGAAACAACTTTTTTGATTTTTTTGATAATCGTAAAAAAATGATGATTTTTACCTCCGATATATCTAAAGATATCCTGGAGCCACTACCCAGCAAAAAAATTTTTCATATTTTTCAAAAAACACCCTTCTGAAAATTTCGGCATATCTTTGGATGTATAAAAGGTATGATACAAACACCTTTGAGTCCAAAATGCAGTGGTAAAAATAAAAATTTTTTTTTTCAAAATATTTCTTTTATACCTCTAAATACCCCCTTTTAAAGGAAAATACATTTATTTTTTTTACTACAGTAGTGAAGTGAAAACAGCTTTTAGGTAGATTATATCAAGGCAAATTAAACAAGGTAGAATTGATAACTGAAATATTTAGTTTTCGTAGGAATTCTTACTTCAAAAAATGTTGCCCGAGCACAATATTTCCTTCGCCTATTTGGGAACCAGCAATACCAACCAAAAAAGCTCCAACCTAGAAATGAAACGGAGTTACTTTTCTCCCAAAATATTTTGGCATCTGCGGCTTTAAGGATTAATATTTTTCGACTCCCGCCTGTGCCACCACAGAAGAAAATTGGTAGATAAGGACTTGGTTCTTGATAGACTTTTTTATCGGCATGTTTAATTGAAGAACTTTATTTTATAATCGCCTACAATTTTGTATTTTTTAGGTATGCCGATTTTTAATATTTTCTTGTTTAAGTGCTTCATTCTAAGAAATATCCCGCCTGCAAAATTTTTTTTTCAAATGCTCTTCTAAGTTTACATACATATGTCTTAAGAAAGCTTTAACCGTTTGAGCACTACATTTGCATCGATTCCCCCGTCTTTACCTTCATTTTCTGAAGATATATCAGTACTGGCGGAGGGAGCATTTAACCACTATATTACACCCGTTTCAAAATTTCCTTCTCCATTGAGTTTCCCGACATTCATTGCTAACATAAAATGAAGAGTCTTGGAAAAAATATGTATCGATATGGAAATGATTTGTTATTTCTCCTCACTCTTGATAAAAGTAACAAATTTTTAAACATAATATGTTAATAACTTTTTTTATTTGACGTAAGACTTCTTACAGAAAAGAGAGAACTGTCAAGTTCACTTTTACTTTGTTTAGTACAGTTTGGAGTATATTCTTTCTTATTTTATAGAAAGTGTGGGAATTTGTAAGTTCAGTCCTTTGGCATTATAACAACCACGCACCAACAATGATGCAACGTAACTATACCTTTAAAAAATAAGGCTGTGTGTTTTTTAATATTTCCAGTCTCTAGCTGAAGTTTAGTGGACAACCCGGAAAGCGATCTTTTATAAATACTAGCTGGGCCCGTGCGCTCCTTGCGCAAAAAAAAAAACAAAAATGGTTTGAAACCTTTTATTAGTCCAGGTCCAGGATTTTTCAAACCTTTTTCTCAAATTATAAAAAAAGATTTTCAGCTACACTGGTTGTGAGACCCTAAAAAATTATACAAATATGCGCAAACAGCTATTTGAAATTCCACCACTTATATTACATTCACATTGAGCCATAAACTTGAGTTGATTGACAACATCAATATGAATTAAGTCAAAAAATGTCCCTTTAACTCGAGTTTATGACCCAATGTGAACGCAGTCTTATTCACTTATTTTAGCAATGTTCAAGTGTAGATGGCGCACTGTTCAGTCTTAGCATTCAAATGTAGATGTCGCGAGGCATGTGAATGTCAGTCACAATAGGGTTGCAGTACAAATTGATTTTTTTGTGCATTCACAATCGTTTATTTTAACGAATTCATTTTTATAAAATACGCTTAAACAAAATCACTCCGCTAATTAAAACATGGTTTTGCATGTAGAGCTAACCCCCACCTTTAAAACGATACCTTATTTATTAATATTGGTTCCAAATGAGAGCAGAAAATTAGGAAATAACACAAAAAGACCTTACAGAAATAATATATATGATGATAAAAGTAAGACGTTTCCATTAAATGTGATACTTACGTAACTCATGCTTGGCGACTCTGATGCCAGTTTAAGCTAAAATGTTTCGGTTGTCCACCAATTGTTTACAAGAATCCTCGATTTGCCGTATGAGATACATACATGAAAATGTCGCTCTCTAAAAGAGGATTGTTTTTCCAAACGATCTACTCTACATTAATTGTGTGTGTACCAAACATACGTATATATGTATATATGTAGCTGTAATCTTCTGCAATCAATTCGCAAAGAGAACAATTACTGTCCATGGACATTCATCAAATTCATTCATCAAGGCCTATTATATAGAAGTGGGCTTGGTTCTTCCCCCTTGGACCAGGCTTGGTTTTATTCTAACACAAAATTTTTTGGAATGAAAAGCGAAACCCGTGTTTTTTTGTATCCGCCGTAACTTTCAATCTTTGTTAATAAATCCATAACGACGCCAAAAAAATTTCATACACATGTACATAAAAACTTTGGAATCTTGCTTTTCGGCAATTATAAAAGTTATATATTGATACGCAAACCCTTAATTTTTCAACATTTAAAAAAACTAGTTGCCCAGCTGGTTTTGTTCGGTCACCGGAGAAATGCCGAAAATCCGGCTATTTATTTCCTATAATCCAGAAACTCCGTAGACAATATTTCGGCCAACTTTATGCAGCCTTTGAATAATTTTTCATTTACCTAAATTCCTAAAATCGATTGTCGAAAGTATCGGTACTATTTCTATTTTGTATGCCAATGTTGAATTGTTGGTATACAAAACAAATTGGTATACAAAATAAAGAAAGCCTAACAGCACACTCGCAGTGTCAAAAGTGGACACATGAAAATAAAAATTACGCATGAGTAGTGTTTGAATAGAAGAAGGGAGTTTACCTGTAGCTGACAGAAAAACCGGCGTTCTATTAGCTTAATGGTTAGAAGAGTGTTCCAAAATTTCTCTGAATGGTTGTCTTCTTATTTTTCTTCTAATAAAGGCTTTAATAATAAAGTAATTATTAACAAAATAAGAACAATTATAATGTTCATAAAACAATTATTATTCTTGGCCTTGGATTTATTTATAGTCGGCAAAATCTCTAAAACTTTTCCTTGGCTTGTAAAAAATTTTACCACGACTTAAGCCAGGTTATTTGTTTAAAGCTGTATCTCTCTGCTCACTTTTTCCTAAAGATTCTGATTTTCCAATTTTAGTGATTTACTTATTTAATTATATCATGAGCAGCTTAAAATGGGCAGCAGTCGGCGTTGTTATAAAAGAATCTTATTTACGAACACAGGGAGGATATGACTAAATCAATTACGTTTAATCGTCTCTGTATATCTTCGTTATTTGGGAGATACTATTATTCTTTTTATAGCCAACGCTATTAAAATGCTCCTTGAACTTAAAACTCAATGAAATCTATACCTAATGAGGTCTATCCGCTATTCCGACGGAACTGCTGACAAGAGCAATGTAATAGATCATGAGAGAATTAAATCGATTTAATCGGAATTTCGCAGTGAATTTCGATAAAGTCGATAGAGATAACAAAACTCTATTACAATTATTACCTGTTGGCGGTTCCGCCGCAATTGCTGATAGACCCGATTAAGTTTTTGATACCTTTCATGAACATGAAATGGTATTATAACTTTGGTCTGATGTTTGTAAGTATGAGAAGAAGAAGAGATAGACCCACCAATAAGTATACCGAAATGATCCGGGCGATGAGCTGAGTTGATTTCGCCATGTCCGTCTGCCCGTCCGTTCGTCCATCTGTCTGTTTAAACGCGTACTAGTCCCTCAGTTTTAGAGATATCTCGATGAAATTTGGTAAGACGCAGCCATTTTGTAAAGCAGTAATCATTTGTCGGAACCAGCATGATCGGACCAATACAACGCATGTCTCCCATACAACCGATTGTTCCGATAAACGGGGTTTGGCTTATAACTCATGCAATTATAAAGCTAGTAACGTAAACTTTTGAATTTTTGGTTCTTATTATATATGTAATGTGTGTAGTGGAAATCAGCCAGGTCGGGCCTACATAACATACAGCTTCCATACAATCGATTGTTCTGATAAAGGGGGTTTGGGCTATGTATCTTTAAATTAACAGTTTTGGAGAGTTTGTACTAATTGTGAATGATGCGTGGTCATGAAAGGTATAAAGTCTTCGGCACAGTCGCAAACAGCCCTTTCCTTACTTGTTATATTTATTTTAATTATTCTAATATAAATACTACTAATTCAGTGCTCTTATCGTTCTATGACTAAACGCAGCTTGTTGGCATTGTCATAGCTCCCCTACTACCATTGTTGGAAACATTTTTAATATAATATTTAATAGAAATATTATAAATGGAGTACTGTAACAGCGGCTTTGGTGCAGACACTTGGGTTCGTATCTCAGTGTCCGAGAAGGGGTCTGATGAGAAGCTGGGCACTTCGAAATATGTCATCCCATACCATCGCTGTGCATAACGTTGTAATTTTTCCTCTAATATCAATTAACAAACAAACATAAAAATTCGAGCTTTGCTCCAACAACAATCATTATAAATATCGTTGAAAAAAAAATTCATATCGAATATAGTGAGTCATATTGCTTCGATGTTATTCAGTATAGCATTTTTTAAGACATCAATATCCAACTGTCGGCTTTTGCACAAGAGTATTCCACAGTAATATTGTTTCCAACTCAGTGACAAAAAATTGCATTTATCAGTTGGATATATAATAAATATTCTCAATCACACTAATTTATTAATTTCAACACTCGTGGGAGTGCAAATATTTGTGAATTAAGTAAATTTTATATATTTCATTTAGAATTAACAATGCAAACCAATTTTAAGCTTAGAATGCTAAATTCATTTCACAATTGGTATTTGCCTGAAAACTTTTATAACCGAGTTCGACGTGGCGTATACGCAGCCAATTGTGAATGTACAATGCAAAATACTTTACTTAATTTGTTGTCCTTTTATTAAATGGGTCAATGAAATTTAAATTTATTATACAATATTGATTAGCTGGCAGGCTGCCGAATATAAAAATGTAGGAGGAAATATATTTAGAAATTTTATATGGTTATTAGGATTATGTATATAAAACGTAATATGTGTGGGTGAAACAATTAAACAAAACGGAATTTCAAAAACAAATCCAGAAGTTAGAATTTTGCAGAAATAAGACCGACATTAATTTGACAGGCTACACTTTACTGATTGGGGAAACAACTGAGGTTAGTACAATAATTAAATTTTTTTTTTCCAAAAAGCAAGCAAATTCTACTTAACCTCTTCAATGCCGCACCGAAAATACGCACGAAAAATTATTTTTTATGACTTATTGTTAATAACTGGGGTCTTAAGAGTTTATTTCTGTTAGTAATACACACTCGCGCTCGTATGTACTTACGTTCTTTAGTCCATTTAATAACGATAAACGTTTGTTCAATTCAAAGGCTATAATTCAAGTGTCATTTTGGTTATACAAAAGATTGGTACAAGTATTGAATACAGAGTTGTATTATGTTGTAAATATGTGGGTTGCAAGGCTGTAAACTAAAGTTTAGTATGTTCAACATTCCTCCTCAAATCACATACTCGTATTTACTGTATTTAGAAAAAGAAATGTAACTTAAGCCTAACATTTGTGTTAACTTAACATGATTAGACTTAGGTAAGTTTTTTGTAAATATATCAGCTATCATTTCACCTGTGTTGCAATATTCGAGCTCTATTTGACCGTTCTGATAAGTGTCTCGTAGATGATGGTAACGTATGTCGATGTGTTTGCTTCGACTGTGGTATACAGGGTTCTTAACTAAATGCATCGCGCTCAAGATATCTCCATAGATTGTTATTGGACCTTCTTTGTACAAGTTCAACTCTTTTAGTAGCTTACGTATGTAAATAGCTTCCTTTGCTGCTGATGATAGGGCCATATATTCAGCTTCGGTGCTGCTGAGTGCTACTGTTGTTTGTTTTCTACATTTCCATGAAAAAGCTGCACCTGCTAGCATGAATGTATACCCAGTATACGATTTGCGGTCAACAGTATCGCCTCCCCAGTCTACATCAACAAAACATTGAATTGTTTTCCCAGTGTGCTAATACCTTAATTTCATGTATATAGATTTACTTAAATATTTTAAAATACGCTTCGCAGCAATAAAGTGCTCCTCATGTGGGTCTGCATTTTTCTGTGCTAATTGGCAAACGGAGTGAAATATATCAGGCCTTGTCATAACAGCGATGTACATTAATGAGCCAATTAGAGATTGATATTTTGTAGCATCAAATCTACTACATTTTTCGTTTTAACATTTTATCTGATAATTTGGTTCTAATGGTGTCACCACAGGTCGACATACCTCTAGTCGGTACTCTGATAATAATTGCTTTATTTGGCTTCTTTGACTAATAGCAATTGCACCCGTATCACCATTTCGGCCTACTTCCATACTTAGGAAATGACTCACTGCACCTTTGTCTTGAACATTGATTCTCTTCGAAATTTCAGTTTTTACATATTTAACTTCCTCAATTTCAGAGCCTGCAATAAGTAAATCATCTACGTATACCGCTATAAGATTTATTTTACCATTATGGTTTTCAGTGTATAAACCTGGTTCGCTTTCACATCTACAAAAACCAATTTCATTCAAAAGTTTATTTAATTTTATATTCCACTGACGTCTACTCTGTTTCAACCCATAAAGAGCTTTATTTAATTTTAAAACCTTATTAGGAAAATCTTTATTTCCAAATTTATCTGGCTGCACTATATAAACTTCGTCGTTTAATTCGCTATTCAAATAGGCTGTGGAAACATCCATTTGATGTAAATGAAGCTTATACTCAGCTGCTAATGCGAACATTATTCGTATGGTTTCATACTTTACTACCGGGGAGTAGGTTTCACTGTAATTTACTCCGAACTTCTGCGCGAAGCCTTTTGCTACCAGTCCCGCCTTAAACCGTTCGACGACTCCTGCCTTGTAACGCTTAAGCGCATAAACCCACTTGCAGCCTATAGCTTCCTGCCCTTTTAGCAACTCAGTTAATTGCCAAGTTTCGTTATCTATTAATGCATTGTATTCGCTTTGCATAGCTTTCCACCACTCATGTGAGTACTCCCTAGTTAGTGCCTCATTCAAAATTTTATTTAATTTTATATTCCACTGACGTCTACTCTGTTTCAACCCATAAAGAGCTTTATTTAATTTTAAAACCTTATTAGGAAAATCTTTATTTCCAAATTTATCTGGCTGCACTATATAAACTTCGTCGTTTAATTCGCTATTCAAATAGGCTGTGGAAACATCCATTTGATGTAAATGAAGCTTATACTCAGCTGCTAATGCGAACATTATTCGTATGGTTTCATACTTTACTACCGGGGAGTAGGTTTCACTGTAATTTACTCCGAACTTCTGCGCGAAGCCTTTTGCTACCAGTCCCGCCTTAAACCGTTCGACGACTCCTGCCTTGTAACGCTTAAGCGCATAAACCCACTTGCAGCCTATAGCTTCCTGCCCTTTTAGCAACTCAGTTAATTGCCAAGTTTCGTTATCTATTAATGCATTGTATTCGCTTTGCATAGCTTTCCACCACTCATGTGAGTACTCCCTAGTTAGTGCCTCATGTACGGTTTCGGGTACCTGAACATCATCCGCATTGATAACATTTAGAATATTATATTGCTTCTTTGGCCTTCCCGGACCACCAGTACGAACCAACTTTGGTCGACCAGGTCCTATTTTGTTTTGGGTCTCGTCATCACTTATCCTATTGGAATCGTGGAAATACTCATTTGTCTGCTCAGGCACGCTAACACTTTCACATTTTTGTGCATCTTCAACAAAATCTATATAATCGTTTGAGTCAGATTTGCCACTGCTCACATTAACACCGCCAGATAAAGGGACTTCTAATTTTACATTTGTACTTTCTCTTATTTCATTTTCAATAAAATAAACATCTCGACTTAAAATAATTTTACCTGCGAGTTTTCTGAATACCCTACCATGGTGTATTCCTTGCCTCTTGGTTTAAATTTGTTTCGCTGTGTTTTATCGAGTGCTATAGCTGCAGATCCGAATACTCTAAGATGTGCCACATTTGGTTTTTTATTAAACCATAATTCGTATGGAGTCTGGTTATCCAAAGCCTTTGTTGGTGACCTGTTGCGCAAATAAGCCGCTGTATTTATCGCTTCTGCCCACAAATTCTCTTTTACTCCAGCACCTACTATCATGCATGTCCCCATTTCCACAAGGGTACGATTGAATCGTTCTGCCACGCCGTTTTGTAGTGGGGTATACGGAACTGAAAGCTGTCTGTTTATGCCTAACTTCTGCAAATATTCATTGAAAACATTATTTACAAATTCTGTGCCATTATCACTGCGGATAACTTTAATTTTCTTGACAGTTTGTCGCTCAGCAAAACATTGAAATATTTTAAATTTCTCAAAGACCTCAGATTTGCTTTTAAGAAAATATACGAAAACAAATCTTGACCAGTCGTCTATAAATGTTAAAAAGTAGCGCGCACCACCATTGGAAGTTTTACTCACCGGTCCACATAAGTCAGTATGGACAATTTCCAACGCTTCTGTGGCTCTTTTTGTTGCATTTGTAAAAGGTTTTGCACAGCTCTTACTTTATAAGCATATACCACAATCCAAATGTTCGTGAATTTCTGCATTTATTCCAAATGCCATATCTTTTTCCATTAATTGCTTCAATCTTGTAAAATTTAGGTGGCCGTACCGCATGTGCCACTTCATGCCTCTTTACTAGCACTTTTAGCAACAAATACATTTTTATCCACGGCTTCGTATAGAAATAAATCATTCACTCTCTTCGCCACAAGAATTGTTTTGCCTTCTGCGTTTATTATACTTGCAAACTTACTTGAGAATTTTACTGTCAAATGGTTTTGCACTGCTTTGCCGACAGAAATAAAGTTGCATTGGATACCAGGTACATAAAGAACGTGTTTGAGGGTTATATCAAACCACTGAGTTTTTATTTTTACTTCACCTATGCCTTCTGCTTTAATCGTATTCTCCCCCGCAAGTGTTATTACCTCATTCCACTCTTGCAATGTTGCGAATGCATTTCTGTTAGAGCATAGATGAGACGATGCGCCGCTAACAACGCACCAAACATTAGATCGCAACATGTTTGAGTCGCCGAATTTAGAACAGAAAACGACATTTGTTGATCGAATTTTTTCTGTTACTATCATATCTGCTATTTTTGGTATTCTTTTTCATGTTTCTTTTTCCGCTATCCGAACGCGCCATAAATACCTTAGTTTTATTGTCAGGTGACTCTTCGTTCCGTACGATTTTTCGCCTCTCACCCTCTTCAGCTAATTTTATTTTCAACGCAGCTAATTTTGGCAAGTCATCTCTACTTTCAAGTGCAACGACAAGGTTTTCGTATGACTTGGGCAAACTGGCGAGCAGCATAATTACATATAAATCCTCCTGGAGACTGACTCCTTTCTCTGCCAATTTGTCCACAGTAGATGAAAAACTGCACAAATATTGTTGTACGCACTCGTCGTCGCCCATTCTCAATGCAAGCAATTGTTTAAAAAGAGTTACCTTACGTATGGGCCCCCTTGGTCGATGAATCTCTCGTAATGTAGTCCACGCTATACTTGCTGATGATGCATCTTTGACATAAGAAATTTGTGATGGTGTTGTGCTTAAAATAATCGACGCTAATGCCTTCTCGTCTTTTACTTTCCAAGCTTTTACCTCTTTTTCATTTGTAGCAGTCTCAATCGGTTTTGCATCTTCGCCTGATACAACGCGCCATAGATCTTGATGGACAAGAACGCTTTTTATTTGAGGGCTCCAGGAATCGTAGTTGGAGTCACTCAATTTTTCAATATTATATAATGAAGAACTCATCTTCTTGACTTTTATTATACAATGGTTTTACGAGCTTGGGACCATAACCTGTTAGTAATACAATACTGAGTTAGGAAATTCTTACCATTTATACGATGCTTTTTTGGGACCGTAGCGTCAATAAACTATTAGTTACTAAATTAATGAACTAGATAAAGAAAAGTGTTTATAAGCTCAGCCTTTTACTGCATTTGAAGCTCACTAAATGTAAAATGTACATATATGTTAATGAATATTATTCACAATATTCATCTCTCAAATTCATTTTACTGTTAATCAATTAATACAAAAGTAATAAGTCTAACAAAAAATACCTTAATATACCTAAAACGTTTGTAAAATGCACAGGAGGTACACCTAATCTCGTTAAAAGTAAAGGCTTGCTAAGAAGTATATTTGAAAATTTCAACCAGTCATAAAGTTATAAAATTGTTCAACTCTGCTCACAAATTGTTGTGATACCACAAGGTTTTCAAAGCTTTCATAAAATAGGCGTTAATCAATATACAAAGATATAACTGATTTGCAAAGTGAAATCCTATGATCGCTCAATATATCGTTACAATAAAAGCTTTCTATTTGTACGTGATCGTCCATTAGTTTATTTGTAAATGGATTTTAGCTACAAGTATTTCTTTTATGTTTTTAGTAGAAGCTTTTGCTGTTTTCTGTTTGAAGACACTCTCCCATACCAAGCATATATCGCACACATCTTTTGATGGTGCCAGATAAGGACCCAAGTTTTTAAGTTTTGATAACGTTGGCATTTCTTCTCCTAATAGTTTTCCTTTACAAATGTCGCAATTTATTTAATATATTTTCAAAGCGACGTATCCAACTATGTTTCGGACTACACTGTCAACGAAAACGGATAGTCCCCGCATTACATTAATGTAATCTCATGTTTGCGTGCGGCCAGAAATATTTCTTTAGTGGTTTTAAAATGATTAGAGCAAACTTTTAAGTTTTTAGTATATACATATATCTGTATATTACATTCTTGTCGCCATCGCTGTTCCAAAAGAGCATCTTTCTTAAAACTAATTCCAAATTAATATTATTTTGGTTTAAATGGAATGTGATATTAACTCACCTGCGTAATATTGTATTCGTTCCTCTTCTGCTAGAAGACACGCAACATACCCTGGACATAGTTCGTTTTCTTGTGTATATATCACTTTCAATAATATATGTTATGCTTCTATATTAAATATATATAATAAATACATTCATATATGCTTTCAATGACCGCTTTAGAGAATTATTATTTTTTTCTTGAAACGCTCATGACTTTTGGAAATATTTCCAATAAAAAATAATATGCCTGCCTCGCTCAAAAATAATATATCTGTACTGTAATGTTTTCAAACGGTATTAGCTCTTACTGTCAATATAGAAATAATAAATATATGTGTTTATGTGATTGCAGCAAATATTGCGTCTTGTCCTCCTTTACCCCGACCAGAAAAGGCAGAACATACATCGGTATTGTTAAA
This sequence comes from Merzomyia westermanni, assembly GCA_949987695.1. Classification (NCBI taxonomy): domain Eukaryota; kingdom Metazoa; phylum Arthropoda; class Insecta; order Diptera; family Tephritidae; genus Merzomyia; species Merzomyia westermanni. The sequence goes on along the minus strand of OX465288.1, from coordinate 44,491,600 downwards.
GCCAATGCTATCAATGTCGTCCGCATACGCCAGCAATTACACATACTAGTCGATATTTGTTAGAGTTCACGGCGCTCCAGTAATTTTTTGTTCGATTTATGTTTAAGCTGAGTATTAATCAACCATAAAGCGACCCAGCCTCAGGAGGGAACTGAACTTTTGGACTAGTTAAAGAATTGAAACAGCTCGTACATGCAGTATGTGTTTTTAAAATCTGGAGAAACTGAAAACTGTACAAGCAACTGCAATGGCGCACAACAATTGGTGCCCGCAGGTAAACTCGGCACAAACCTCAGGCGTGGCTAAACTATGTGATCTAATCGAAGCGCTTGATAAGTGTTTGTATTTATGAATGTATGTACTCTCATGTAACCAAAACAAAAAAAAAAAATGACAGAGCAAATGCCAGCTTCAGTAGTAGTGCCACAGTGCTATTGAAGTAACTAGTTCGATCGTAGCTAGACATTTACCGATGAGAGAGGGCATATGGCTTTTATAGAGCAGATTCGACGGAAATTAAAATTTGTCTATTAAAAAATCAGAAGGAAATTTCAGCATTCAATATTATGGTGATCTCAAATCAGACCTGTTAAATTTGATTAGTAATTAGTAATCAATTAATTAGACGCCTTTTTAATTGGTAGTGATTATTTTAATTGTTTTTAAAAAAAGGCAATAATTAATGATTACCATTAGAAAAAAAAATAAAAATTACCAACAAAAAGTTGTTTTGATTACTTTAGATTATTTGTAATTTTTTTTGGATTTTCTTTTGATTACTTTTGATTTTTACTACCTTTATATTTTCAGTATTGTTGATGTGTATATTTATGTACTTCTACAACAATACTGAAAAAAATCAAAGATATGCAAAAATAAGTTCAAAAAATCAAAAAAACAAATTGTTGAAACAACTTGTTATTTTTGATTTTTTTCAGTATTTTTGATGTGTATATTTATGTACTTTGACAACAATACTGAAAAAAATCAAAGATATCCAAAAATAATAAAAAAAATTCAAAAATTAAAATTAAAAAAAAATTAAAAGTAATTAAAAACACTTTTTTTGATTATTTTTAATAATCATAAAAAACCATGATGTTTTTTAATTATTTTTTTAATTCATTGGAAAATAATCATTGAAAATTGAAAGCAATGGTAATCAATCATTAAATGGAGTCTAAAAAAAATAATTAAGCAAACCGGTAATCATTACGATTAGTAATTATTATTTAACAGGTCTGTCTCCAATACAAAAAAATGAACGCAAAAAGTGTTCTGTTTAAGTTCTGAATAGTGTAAAGGTTTTTGAGTATAAGTAAAAAAGATCAAACAAAAATTATTTCCATACAATTCACGAAGCATACAACATGCATACAATCTAAAACTGTCCTGGTTAGCATTCAAATGGTTCTATAGTTCCTGAGACGAAGAAAGAAGCTCCGCCAAATTGGTCATACACATTTTTTTTTTCAAAATTGACCAAAAAAATTTAAATATACAAAAAAAGACCTAAGTCTAAAGCAAATCAAATTTGCAGAAGTTCTCATAAAAATAGAAAAAAATGGGGTACATTCAAAAAACGAAACAAGCAAACTTACACGCTTTTGGTATTAAAATTTACTAGCCGCTTCCTTGCAGGGATCACAAATAATGTTTATTTTGATTTTTTACTGAAGAATGAGCATTATTTTATTTTTCTTAATAAAGTTCGTAACGTCATATATCCTGAACTGTGGGGAATTTCATCTAAAATATTTAAATGAACCTTGCACCCTCTTTGCTCTGAAGTGGCTGATCCCAAAGATAATTTCTTGCAAAATTCTACTCTAAATGGTGCAAAATGGGAGTGAAAATATGCATGCCTTCATTCGTTGTAAAATATTCAAGAAGCTTGTTAATTAAAATTTTTCAGGATATACGATGGTTTGAGTCTTATTATAAAAATAAAATAATACCCAAGAATGAGTAAAAATTTAAAATTAACAATACTATTTACAATTTCTGCTTCTTTGATCAACACGATTGACACAATAAGAAGAGCACATAAGGCTCTGCAACCACTCGGCTGCTGGAAAGTTATGGTCAACCGTAAAGTCCAATATCTCTAAGCACTTTTATTATTCGTAAAATATGGAAATTATCACCGCTACTGAAGCCTTCGAAAGCAGGATGAGTCAAATGTGGTTGTTGTAGTAAAAATTCTTCGCCTTTCCTAGTCGTCACTCTCATTATCTATCATTGTCATCAACGTCTTGTAACGAAAATACCAAAAACTTGCGCTTTCAATATGGTTGGACCAGACTGAAGCTAGTGTTAGCGGAGTCTGCTCCGACGACCAAGTAAACAGATGGTTTGATATGTGAGAGTTGAATCTCTTCCAGTATCCAGTTTGAAGTTAGGTCTTGGGAGTTTGCGTTCCTCAGAACTTAAATCCTCAGTTTAGTTGCTTAACTGGCAAGGCCCTTCTATTGGACTTGTGGTTTTTAGCGACAAAAACACTCCCTGAAGGTTTTGGGGATATGAACCCGGTATGCTCCGGTACTCCCTTGCAGTACTACCCGACTGTCGTGGTAGCAATTTGGTATGACCAGTGCAACCTTCTAGATCATGTCACCCCTACTTCCTTAAGGAAGGATAAGATGGGTAATGAGAGGCATCATATCCGTAGATCACCCATCGAGTTGAACGTCATTACCTTTGTGCATATTAGTCGCCTCTTAAGAGAGGTGTGCTTACCTCGGGCAAATTCTAACCCCTTAACCCGCAGGGGGTATTGGACTATTCAGATTTTGTTAGCTGCATAAGAGAGTTGATCAAAATTTCTCGAATGGAATGGACGTGCCAGTTAGGCTGTGGAAATTACTACTACTACAAAAAAAACCAGCTTGTTCCTCGAATTTTGTTGAAACAATTCAGGCGACAGCACTGTTGCTAATTTTGTAAGATGGTTGCAGAGTTACGGAATTTAAAAGCTATTCAGAAATGAAAATATAATGGGAATGAATTAAATCTCCACATCCTGATGCACCACTTGTTTCCATGAAAAGGCGATGCTTCCTACTAGTTGGGTTGCTAAATGCGCTATAATACAGAACGTCCAGAACTAGAAATTCCACCTACCGCCTATATCCTGCAAGAGGTGAAAACCCCCTAAAGTGTAAAAACGCATTGCGTAGAAAGTTTTGTGTATTAGTGCGTGAACTCGAAGGTATCTGCATACAAAAGCTTTACTGCATGTTGCAAGTTGTTTTTGTGCTTGTGCAATAGAATGAATATGAATTTGCATACCACTGATGGAGTCTTGTGCATGAAAAACCGAAAAATTATCGGATGGCAGGCATCGACATACTAACACCCTTTGGTGCATACTAACTACCCAGCAAACAACTTTTTATAAAAACGTCTTCCTCGTGATTTTATGATACAAAAGACAAACAGAACACCGGTTGCATACCCTTTGGTCCGCTCGAAAATTGGGCTCAAATTGTTCAGTGAGGTGTGCAATATGCTTAATTATGCCAAGATCAGGTGTCCGAAGTTAAACCAGATGGCACTGTTTTTTGCACACAATGACTAATACAAGGAAATATTTTTTGCACAATCTATTGCATTACCGCCAGGATTTTTAAACTGTAATCCAAGTCTCATGTCTCCAGCACACGGAATGTTTCTTAAAAATCGATCACTAATTCCAAGTAGTTCAAAAGAGTTCTCTACATAACTTCATCAGTGCGAAAACCAGCGAAATTTTTTTTTTTTTGGAATTTTGCACTGTCACCGAGATCTGACCCGTGATCCAAGTTTGAAGGTTCCAGAGTCAAATAATAAAAATTTTAAAATAGAAAACGGCAAAAAACGCAAAATGGCACTTTCAAAAACCTTTTTAACACTGAAGGCCGTTTATTCAAGTAAACTTTAAAATATATCTGCCCGATAACTAAATTTTTTGTACAGAAAATTTTTGTTTACCAGGCAGATACAGTTTGACCTTAGTTTTAAATATTTTTTTTTCAATATCCGATTTGTATGATGTTTGTTTTTCTCAAAATCATAAGATATTTATATTCAAATATTGCTTTTTTATCAAGTGGAAGGAATTATTTTGCTAGACGTTAAGTAAACCATCCAAAGCAATCTTCGTTCATACAAGTTGTATCGGGCACCAAAATGTATGAACTTTCGTGCTGTTTAATGTGAAAATTTCTGTTGCAACCTATACTTGTTATTACGTATTCGAATTTAACATCCCAAAATATTTTATTTTTATATACCTATAAATGATATTTTTCAAAAAACATTTTTCAACATTTAGTTTAGAAATTTTTAGCAATGTCGGATTTTTGTGGTTTAAGCATATAATGGAGCTTTCTAACATGGCTGTTTCGTTAGTCAAATTTACACCATTACTAAAAAATTAGATTTTGATAAAACTTTTTTGGATTTTTCCACTGTGCGCCGTCTATCGGAATTTTATGTACCTTTCATGAAAATGAAATGGTATTATAACTATGGTCCGATGTTTGCAAGTATAAAAAGAAGAAGAGGTAGATCCTCCAATAACTATACCGAAATTATCAGGGCGATAAGCTGACTCGATTTAGCCATGTCCGTTGTTGTTGTCAACAATACTTTGCCCTGCCCAATGGGCTCGATCCCTCTAAATTGTCATCAGGCTCTTCTAACGGAAGTCCGGGGAAACGCGCAGTTTCCACAGGGTTGGACCAGGGTCATGTATGTAGGTGTTAGAAGAGTAGGTTCGACTGAACAGGAGAAGAGATGTTTGATACCATGAGGGGACATACCACATGCAGGGCATGTGTTTAGTATGTTGGAGTTCAGTCTGGATAAGCAAGAGTTTAACCTATTACAGTATCCAGAACGAAGTTGTGCTAGCATGACTCTAGTCTCCCTCGGAAGTACACGCTCCTCTTCAGCCAATTTAGGTGGCTGAGTACTGATAACGGGATTCACAGGCCGAGAGTGATATATCTACCGACTCGGTGTGGAGGTCATTTAGAGCCCGTCTGTGGTTCCGCAGATCAAACGGCAAAGAGATGTGGTGCTGGATCTCATCGTAGTGCTTACGAAGATGTCTCCTTATGTCTCTGGCGGGCGGGGCTACATCCAATAGATGCCGATTTGGATGACTGGGTTCATGACAGTTCAGAAGGAACTGTCTACTCGAGAGTTCCGCGTGCTCTTGACCATTGAGAAATTTTGGCTCTTGATGGAGGTGAGACTCAGATGACATAAGCAGATATCCCGTAGCAGTTCTGATGGCGGTGTTTTGGCAGACTTGCAATTTCCTCCAATTGGAGTCAGCAAGGTTGGGCGACCATATGGGAGCAGCGTAGTCAATAACCGGCCGGCCAATAGCCTTTTATGTAGCAAGCAATGTTTCTTTGTCTTTCCCCCAAGTACTGCCGGCCAGTGACTTGAGGATCTTATTGCGGCTCTGTAACTTTGAAGCTATTGCGGTGGCATGACCAGCGAAGATGAGGTCGTTGTCAAACGAGCCATGTCCGTCTGTCCTTCCGTCTATCCGTCTGTCTGTTTGAACGAAAACTAGTCCCTCAGTTTTTGAGATAACTCGATGAAATTTGGCAAGTGGTCGACGTCTCTACATATAATAAAATTGTAACAGGTCGATGTCTGTACATTGAAGATATTCAACAAAAACTGATAGGAGAGGTCGTTATTGGACCAGCGGTGCCCAAATCTACAATTTTTGGAATTTTTTTCTGTCTGTCTGTCTGTCTGTCTGTCTGTCCGTCTGTATGATTGTGCGCGTATCACGCAAATACTACTGAACAGAATTGCATGAAACTTTCACCATTCTATCACTTAACGTCTAACTTAAAATTTAGGACAACTTTCATTTGGATATCTCATTCAGTTCCCGAGTTATTGACCAAAATGTGGGAAAAATGTGACCAAAAATGTGGTTTTTTACCATAACGCCAGCGTCACACAAAAGCGACTGAATACAAATGAAAGAAACTTTCAATAATCGTTTTCTACACGTGTCTCCTAAAATTTAAGATATCCTTCACCGCGATATCTTACCCGGTTCCCAATTTATTGACCTAAATGTGAACCCAGGGCGACTGTATGATTTGTGCGTATCACTCATAAACTACTTAATAGAATTGCATGAAACTTCCACCCATAATTGGCCATGAGAAAAACATGGATTTTCTAGATTTAGACCACAAACTTTTAGGAATTGGCCTTGTCATTTGTTAATGGTCATGGAAAAACAATGTCCATTTGCCTAATGTGAACGCTAGAATGCAAGTAGTAATCAGTGCTGCAATCGTATCGAAACGTTGCTCGATTCAAAACTGGGCTTGATAAATTTCTTCCTGTGGGTCGAAAATTATCTAGTTGTTGGATTCTGAGATTTGCTCGACGATGTCGCATTGCCAACCGAGCCTTTTTTCGGTCTGCCTCTCTTTGCTCTTGTAATTGAGAAGCACGAAGTCGAACTATACTAACGCGGCGCTCTTCACGTGCAATTTCTTGATCTTCATCAGTCCTTTCATTCACACCGTTTTGAATCCCACTTGTATTACGGTTTTTTCGTCAAAGATTTGATCGTCTTGGTCGCGGTATGATATTGTTAATGATAATATCGGCACAATATACTAATAGAAACTCGAAACACACACATCAACTGGTCAACTTCAAAATATTAAATTTTTAAAACTTTCAAAGAAGTGTCAGTAAAATGACAATGACGAAAAACTATCTCGAAACGCAAAAAGTAAAAAGTTTCCGCTTAACAGGAATCAGTAAATACTTGCAAGCAAAACTTCTTTCTTCTTTAAATGGTCATCTAACAGCCTGGGCGTTTTGGACCGTCCAACATACTGTGCCAATTGGAAACACCGCGGTATCGCAAATCGGTCTCCCCTTGGTACTTCCATCGGAGTGGTGGTCTCCTTCTTCCTCTGCTTCCACCGGCGGGTACCGATAAGAATACCTTCTAGGCTGGAGCATCTTTGCCCATTCGCACAACGTGGCCTATCCAGCGAAGCCGCTGTGTTTTGATTCGCTGAACTATGGATAGTAAACCCCGCTCGCTTCGATGCGTCTCAGAACTAATAAGAAACTGAGTCCGATTCATCATTATATCCCAGATAAGATATGGAACTTCATTACATCGCTTATTGCAGCACTCATTGTCACCTTTCGTTTGATACCCGTATTCTACTAACAAATTTTGGATCACCTTGGTCCACAAATCGGTCTATATCTCCGAAACCGATCAAGCTATCGGAATGATATCTTAAATTTTAAGTTAAACGTCAAATAATACAACGCTAAAAGCTCCATTCAATTCCATTAAATAATTTTTGAGTGATGCGCGCCCATACATACAGACAGATAGACAAAAATTCTAAAAACAGTGGATTTGGGTTCTATTGGCCTAATAATGATCATTGCTATCGATTTTTCTTAAATATCTGCAATGTACAGACATCGACCTTTTACAATTTTATTATATGTAGAGATATGTAGAGATACGCTCAAATCATACAGTCACCATGGGTCCACATTTAGGTCAAGAAATTGGGAACCGGGTAAGATATCGCGGTGAAAGATATCTTAAATTTTAGGAGAGACGTCTAGAAAATGATCATTGAAAGTTTCATTCATTTATATGCAGTCGTTTTTGTGTGACGCGGGCGTTATGGTAAAAAAACCACATTTTTGGTCACATTTTTTCCCACATTTTGGTCAATAACTCGGGAACTGGATGAGATATCCAAATGAAATTAGACGTTAAGTGATAGAATGGTGAAAGTTTCATGCAATTCTGTTCAGTAGTATTTGCGTGATACGCGCACAATCATACAGACGGACAGACAGACAGACAGAAAAAAATTCCAAAAATTGTAGATTTGGGCACCGCTGGTCCAATAACGACCTCTCCTATCAGTTTTTCTTGAATATCTTCAATGTACAGACATCGACCTGTTACAATTTTATTATATGTGGAGATTTGTCAGAACCAACAACATCGGAGCAATACAAAGCATAGCTCCCATACAGTCGATTGTTCCGATTAATGAGTTGGGCAATAACTATTTTAATTTAATAGAGAGGAACACAAATTTTGGCAGCTACAGTACTTATTATATGTGTAATGTGTGTAGTGAAAATCATCTCGATTGGACTAATGTATCGTATAGTCCCCATACAACACATTTTTCCGATAAACGTGGCTTGGGCTATGTATCTTTAAATTAACAGGGTAAGACCTTCAAATTTTGCAGAGTTTGTACTTATTGTAAGTAAGGATCGGATACTTGAAACCGTGATGCGTGGTCATAAAAGGTGTAAAGCTTTCGACACAACCGAAGTCAGCGCTTTTCTTACTTGTTTCAAAGTATATTTACAACATTTCTGGTTTAAAATTGAAATCCTTTTCATCACGCGCATTTTTTTGAAAACCGGCATAGTTTTAATTCTAAACCAAATTTGTTTTGGTCATATATTATGTAGCCCAAAAAGTTTAACATTTATTCTAAAATTTTTAGCAGTGTATTTTAATTACAACAAGTAAGGAAGTCGAAGTTAGGGTATAACCGAACAGTATATACCTAGAAGTGATCTTTAATGGTATACCAACTTACGCAGGTCTATTTTAATACTTTTCAGTTCGTATTATAAAGCCAGCTTATTTTTTTCAATAAAAACACTTCTGTTATGAGTTTTGAGGGGTAAATTGATTTATTTACATACAAATAGCTTCCCTACCACACCCTGCTATCGACATTTTTTCAAAATACCAATACATGCACATTTTATGTTTCAAAAATTTGCGTTCAAATAAAAAGTCGGACAGACAGACATACGGACATGGCTAAATCAACTCCGCTCATCGTCCTGATTACTTCCGTATACTTATTGATGGGCTCATCTCTTCTTCTTCTCATACTTACAAACAGTTCAAGTTCATGGAAGGTAGGAAAATCAAAAAAGATATATGTATAACTTATCTATTGCAGTGGGGTACTAAATACTTGCCCATATTTTGCTTGTGTGTTATCCGATTTGCTTAATTTGTGGCAGGAGTATACTACATACGATTGAGAAGGAGCTGACCAATTTGCATTGCAATTTCTATTTGAAACTAAAAGCAATCGCCTTTGAAAGTAGGTGAATTTTTGTGCTGAAAAGTGGGCGGGGCCAAGCTCACTTCTCCAAAATTTATCTGCAATCAGGTTTTGCTTAAAAAGCTTATTATGTGTGCAAGATCTTATTGATATTGCTTGCATAGTTATAGAAATATCGCGTTTTAAATTTTACTAACCAATTTTTCAGAACTAATTTAAAAAACTGGGCGTGGACCATAACCGATTTCGCCAATTTTTTTCCGGAACATAGCTTGAACGGTTTTTGATTTATGATTAATAATATTTCTAAATTTGACTTAATCCAAAGTGGGCGGTGCCCCTCCCATTTTCAAAAATTTCTCGAAAACTTTATTTTCTGCTTTAAAGTTAATGTACAGGGTGGCTGATAAAAGCCGCTACCAAAAAAAAATAACTTTTTTTCTATTTAATGAATCTGGTTAATTTTTTTTTTATTTTGCAGATTGACTTTTACATTTAACAAAAATGGATAACTGGGACACTGAAACAAGAATTTGGATTGTCCGCCGCTATCACGCACTGGAGTCCGTAGTTTCGGTTCAAAGAGAGTATAGGCGCACGTTTGGCGGCAATCCTCCGAGCAGATGGACCATAATAAGACTTGTAAACAATTTTGCCGAGCATGGGACAGTCAACAGAAGACCTTACCATCGAAACCCTTCAGTTCGAACGGAGGAAACAATCGCTGCTGTAGCTGCTGCCATACAAAACAATCCACGTGTTTCGACAAGAAGCTTATCTGCTCAAATGGGTGTAAGCAGACAGTCATTACAGTCAATTATGCACAAAGATTTGGACTTATTCCCATATAAAATTCAAATGGCCAACAAACTGAACGCTGCAGACTTGCCGATTCGCTTGGAATTTTGCCAGAAGATGCTTCAAATGGTGGAAGAGGATGGAAACATGTTGAACTGTCTTTTCATGTCTGACGAGGCCCATTTCGATTTAAACGGCAACATAAACAAACAAAATTGTCGAATATGGAGTGCTTCCAACCCACAGATACTCCATGAGACGGAATTGCATCCACTTCGTGTCACAGTGTGGTGTGCAGTTTCATCACGCTGCATTGTCGGGCCCTACTTCTTCGAAGAAAACGGTCACACCGTTACGGTTACTGGAGACCGTTACTTGAGCATGTTGAGAGAGTTTTTCTATCCAGAATTACGCCGAATGAGAATTTATTTCAACTCTGTGTGGTTTCAGCAAGATGGTGCAGCTCCTCATATAGCCCAACCTGTTATGACAGAATTGCGACGAAAATTTCCCAATAAGCTGATATCCAGAAACTCCACATTCCGTTGGCCACCCAGGGCGCCTGACCTTACTGCACCTGACTTTTTCTTGTGGGGTTATTGCAAACAGGAAGTCTTCAAAGCAAAACCAACAAATTTGAATGAACTAAGGCAATCCATTCGAGAAACAATTGCGGCTATTCCTGTCTCAACTCTCCAAGCAGTAATGAACAACTTTTTGGTAAGATGCCGCACATGCATCGACGAGCAGGGGGGCATTTAAATTCCATTATTTTTAAAACTAATTAAGCTATATTTAATAAAATTTAATGAGCTTTAACATGAATAAAAGAAAAATGAATTCCATACACCGAAAAAAAAATTATTTGAGTTTCTTAATGTAGCAAAATTCATCAGCCACCCTGTACACACCAAACTTTATCCTTATAAGTGTATTACGTACTGAATAATCACTTTTTTTTATATTTTCCAAAATATTCTATACATAATAAGTGGGCGTGACTATTATCCCATTTCGCCCATTTTAAATATGGCTGGGAGACGAGTTCCAAGGAACCTGCATATCAAATTTCACTAAGATATCTCAAAATTTACTCAAGTTATCGTGTTCACAGACGGACGGACGGACAGACAGACATGGCTTAATCAATTTTATTTTCCTTCCTGAACATTTTGATATATATAAATCAATATCTATCACGATGCGTTTATGTATACGTTACATACCACCTTTAGGCGACTAAAGTTAATATACCTTGTGTGCGTAGCAATACTAGGTATAACAAAGGTTGGCGCTACATGTGTTAAACATTTCAAGCCAGTCACTTCCTGGGAAGTTGATGCAAAATCGGGGCAAAGAGTATAATTTCTATATATTTTGCAATATAGCAAGGACATACTAGAAGTTGACCTAATATAATATATATAATATATATAATAATAAGCTACATTATAGTTCAGTAAAAGAGACGCTCGGGTCAGATAGATGAATATGACTAAGTTTACTCCGCTCATAGTAGTACTCGGTTTTTTAAACGTATATGCTTTTGAGCTTTATATGGAATGCTACGCGCCCGACTTTATCTGCTACTATGAAATAGTGTGGATATAAACGGTACTTCCAAGTTTTATGAAGTAGTGTTCTATACATTTTGTAAACTGTTTTATCGACTTTTAGCATTCTGTTTTATCATCCCTTAATACTAAACGAAATGTTCTATCATTCTACTTCAAAACAAAAAAAATTCCAGAAAAGATATATAAGCTCTATTTTTAACACTCAAATATTTTGTTAAAATTTATAATGATTCCATTTAAAAATAGCATAGTTTTTATAATGATAAATGGGCGGCGCCAAGCCTACTTGAACAAAATCAACGAAATTTATTTATTTAAAAAACTCATAACGTGTACCAAATCCCAACCAGGAAAGTAGACTTGAAATAATTGTTTAAAAAACCATGATCTTTGCACTTTCGTCGTCGTTTAGATGAAAAATCTTTTATGAAAAGAGTTTGAAAAGTTCTTAAGTTGAAAAGTAAAAAATTAACAGTTTTTTCTGAAATTTTTGCAAACATTTGTATTTCACTTTTAAGGTAAAATGATTTATAACAGTTTGTTCTTGAAGTTTATAAAAAGTTTACTTTAAGCTTTCAAATAAATTAAAACTGAAAAAGCATACTTATCGCTTATTGTAGCAAGTTTACTTCAAATTATTTTTAAAAACATTTACAGAAATGCTTGTTGGGATCTTATTGAAATATCCTTTACACCTACAGAAATATCGGGGTTTTATAATTTTACAAACACGGGTTTCAGAGCCACATTAAAATTTTAGTCGTGGCCCTCCTAGTTCCAAGTCAACATTTTCACCACGAGAAATCAACTTTTACTAGTATTGAAATGATTGCGTTGCCAAGGAGCATCTCAGTAAACCTTTGCAAAACACTTCAAAAAGCAAGTATTTTTAAAAGTCGAATCTTATATTACTTCTGAAATGTTTGCTGGGTCTAGAGACACATACACATACATACAAATGAATAGAGACAACACAGGTCAAATGGATTTTCAAGGCAAATTGTTCAACGCTATTGTTTGTTTATTGCAAGCATGTTGCAACACACACACACATACACATTCAGTCTCTCAAACTCGTTAAGTGCTATTTTATGCCGCAAAGTCCGTAAATCACGGTTGATTGTAAGGAGTTGCAGGTACACAGGTCAAGTGTACTAGATCAAATGCAAGTAAATGGAACATAAAAGCGTGGAGATTATCATACACTTTACGAGAACTTTAATGCATAGCAGAGCAGGGGGTTTTGCGATATTATTTCATATGAATAGGTTGCTAGGGCATGCCATGAACAAAAAAAGTCTTGGCTCGCATAACGAACAGTTAGTCCACCAAAAGCCTTCCGTTTCATTAGCGGAGCATGCTAAAAAGGCTAAAATTTATCTGTCGCTTCGCTGTAGCAGAGTCTTTAGCGTGGTGAGAGAATTTAATTGAATGTCAGCCTGATCTCTGCAGATGTTAGCAGCTTAGATGTTTGGGTACAAAGAACCGCCCTGGTGGAGTCGGTAGTGTTCTTGCTTAGCTAACTCGCTTATCTCCCGGGTTCGATACATAACATCTAGAAACTGTCCAGCTAGCTGCCTGTGATACGATCACAGTGGTGATTAGATCATGCCTTTCAGAACTCTGTTAGTCATGCTACCGATCGACCTCTTTTCTAAACAAACGCTATATCAGGCCCAGAAGTTGGGACTGTGAAACGAGCATATGAGCTGGAACTACTCTTTATCACAAAAAAAATTTAATAAATATGTACCATGGCAGTTTTTGATACAAACTTTAGGATGCTCTTTGGAAAGTTGCTAACATGTACTTTTTACCGGACAGAACCAAAATTGGCTGTGGAGTAGGAGCGGAATAATTTGAAATACTAAAGGCCACTCCCATATTTTTCGGAATTGAGCAGTGGGTTTCAGTCTGAAATCAATGCTACCCAGAACTGACGTCAACCGTCAAAGGTGGCTCTTCAGGATCTCGGATCCGCAACAAGAACATCAAACCAAGTTGGTCGGTGCACATACTATACTGGGGCATCGTAACTTACAGAGAAACGATGAGCTTGCTCTGCGTGGATCAGCTCTTGATACCTTAGCAAACTGGAAGTTATCAGGTGTAGTATAATTCAACGACGTTTACAATTGATGGAAGCCATGGCATTGCTGTACAGTTTCTGTGAGTCTACGATCTTCAGTCGTTCTTAAGATGATTAGAAGACTAAAGTACATTTTAATACACATAGGATTGCTCTCAATCTTGGTGCTAGATAAGGACATATGACTGCGCACAAGTACTTCCATCGAAACTAGATAAATTTTATTCATCAAGTAGCTTTGATTGATCCGAATTCTAAGTGGATATGCCTGCTAAGCAGGATGAAGTTACTACAAATACAATAGGCAGTTGAAAAATATGCAGCGTACGTGGCTGAAACGATGATTCAAAGGCACGATAAGAAAGCTAACATGTCACCCATTCTAACGATCTCCTTCGGTGCACCGCGGTGGTGGGCATAATGTGACTTAGAACGTTCAACATAAACACATAAATAGCACCAACATTTTTCGAGTTTATATCTATCGAACTACTTTCCAAAAAACTTCTTGCCGTTTAGGCCCATGGGCAAAACCTTTAACACCATCAAGTATTGGCGATGCAGAATTTCGTTTCCGAATAACGCTCCGAAGTCTACTACAGTAGAATCGCTTTCGAATAGCTCGAATTATGTTCGGTTCAATCTCAGTTCAGTGCCACGAAATGACTGCAGCCTTTCTACCTGCCATCTGGTGGAGTTTTCGGACTGAGCGAACCAATCGGTGCCGCTGTCTGTATCGACTTTGGAAGCGTTATATTAGTTCGGCAAACTCAAATTCATGCGTTGCAGCTTTATATTCAAATTTAAGCGATATTTCAATGTCTACGGCAATCGACTCCAAATGTGCTATCCATAAACTGGTGTAGCTGCTATCTTCCGTCTTCTTCTTATTCAGAAGCAGTAATAATTTGTCTACATTTCGGTTGGCTCTTACAAATCAATCTACCTACTTGTAAATTATAATTGGAAGTATTTCACATAATCAACAACTGAGCATCACTCCCTTTATTCCCATAACCGAGTATTCTTTTGTTCGGTACTTTCTCGGGCTGCAAGTACTACGAATAAAGCCCATCAAACAGGTGCACTTTCTGCTGCCAATCACGGATCTAAATTTTCTGTCAAAATGCAAAATTCGTGATTGACAAAGAACCTGAAGAGAATACTACAATTCAGTTAGCGTTGAAAACTGATATGCTTGTAGGTTTATAGATTTTGCAGTTTTGCGTTCCTAACAACAAAAGAAATGTTTACATCAAACTTCAACAGCAATAAGAGTTTTGGGAGTGGCAACGCAATTTGAGTACTGATGAGCTGATGTGCATACAACTGAAGAGTGGAAGGTAGAACAAGTTATAAATAGAAAAAATCAAAGTTGTTTATTTCTACATATGAAATACCTAGTATGTCACAGTATGCGACAGCTATGTTGTTGTTTAACAACAAAAAGTCAAAAAACTCGCAAAAAACTCACTAAGTTTTAACGTTTACAATAAAAGTTCAATTGCAGGCGCCGTATAATACCTACAGAAGATCGCACAAAATATTCCATAAAAACTTTTTCAAAGCAGGGTGTTCCGTCGACAGCAGTTGGCAACCTCAAACTGAATTGATGGCACTGAAAGGATCTCAGCAAAAAATCATCAGCAGATAACTTTCGAAGTTGGAGTAAAACATGTTGGTAGCTAATTCTAAATTACACAAATTTTGAGTTATTATTTTTTATTTTATTTTAATTTTTTATTTATTTTACTTTACTTTATTTTATTTTATTTAAATTTTTTTTATTTTATTTCATTTCAATTTTATTTTGTTTTATTTTATTTTATTTTGTTTTAAAGAAATTTATTTCATTATTATATTATTTTATTTTATTCTATGTTGTTATTTTATTTTGTTTTATTTTATTTTATGTTATGTTATTTAATTTTATTTTCTTTTGTTTGATTTGATTTTATTTTATTATATATTTTTGTAAGTATAACGAGCTCAAGAGCAGTTGATAATAATTCTTAGTTAATTATTATTATTTTTGATAGTTGATAATAATTCTTAGTTAATTATTATTATTTTTGATTAGAGGAAAAATAATAATAATTAACTAAGAATTATTATCAACTGGTCTTGAGCTCGTTATACTTTCAAAAATATGTAAAATGAACAGACCGTAAAACTAACAACAAAATTATATTATTATATTTTATTAAATTTTTTTTTTTTTTTTATTTTACCTTATTTTATTGTGTTTTATTTATATTAATTTAATTTAATTTAATTTTATTAAATTAGTTAATTGATATTAGAGGAAAAATTACAACGTTATGCACAGCGACGGTATGGGATGACATGTTTCGAAGTGCCCAATTAGTTTTATTTTATTTTAATTGATTTTTTTTACTTCATTTTATTTTATTTTATTTTATTTGATTTTATTTTATTTTTTATCATTTTATTTTATTTTATTTTATTTTATGTTATTTTATTTTATTTTATTTTATTTTATTTTATTTTATTTTATTTTATTTTATTTTATTTTATTTTATTTTATTTTATTTTATTTTATTTTATTTTATTTTATTTTATTTTATTTTATTTTATTTTATTTTATTTTATTTTATGTTATTTTATTTTATTTTATTTTATTTTATTTTATTTTATTTGATTTTATTTTATTTTATTTTATTTTATTTTATTTTATTTTATTTCATTTTATTTTATTTTATTTTATTTTATTTTATTTTATTTTATTTTATTTTATTTTATGTTATTGTATTTTTTTGTTTTATTTTATTTTAATCTATTTTATTTAACTTTGTTTTATTAACTTCCTTTTTATTTGATTTTATTTAATAGGTTCCTTTACTGTTCTGTCCTCTTTCGCTGTTCGTTATCTTCATATGTTTCTAGCCTAGATTTATACTGTAGCCTTAAAGGGAGCGAAACTTTTTCAGCTTTATTTATATATGAGATTATTATTAATTTTTAAGCTACTACAATAGTTGCGTGACATTCTCAAATTGGACTGTTGTATGAATGGAGCTGTATCAGTTGGTTAGCTTAGCCTTATGTTAACCTTATTTCAATTGTTCAAAAGGCTTATAGCATGAAGCCTGGAGTTTGAAAATAGTTTTTGTGGTCAGCACTCAATATGTCTTCATCATCATCATTCTTTCGTGCTTAACCGATTGGGCGATTTCATCCGTCCATCACCTATTAAACTCCATGTGTTAACGGCTCAATGCGTGGTCTGTCATTTCTCACGCTATATTACTCTTAAGTTCTAACGTTGCCATGGTCTATTGTTGGTACGTACTTTTCATTGTCAGCATCTTTTTATAGGGTTCGTCATCTCCCAGACTATTTAAAGAAGTTTTAAATGAATAATTAACTCACATTATCTATATCAACTTCCAGCTCCCCATTACTGTCGCTATATGTATTTTGACCGGCCGTGAAACCTTCGGTTATCTGCCTCAAATGTTGTTGTAATTTTCTTCAATTGTGCGCCAAAATTACAAGTGCTTTGACGATGAAGAGCTTATCCTATTAAAGTTTTCTTTTAAAATTTTCGTTTTTTGCGTTTACCAAAAACAACAACTTTGGTGCTGACAAATATTTGTTTTAACTGTGTCCCAGTTTTCACTGTCCCTCGCTTAACAAGTGTGCCACAGCATCGAGTTAATTAAATAAGACCTGTCCTATTCTCTGTTTTCTGTTATGGCATCACTTTCCGAGCAAACTTTTTTGTTCTTCGTCACTTTCTCAGTTGCTAGGGCCGAAATCATAAATAATAAATAAGAATTATATAAACAGTTTGCGATGTTTTCTTGCATTTATATTAATTTTACGTATTAGTTGTCAGACGTTTTAGTAGTCGCTCTTTGTCATCCTATTTAGACGTGCATAAAATATGTTTATTAAGTGTATGTTTGTATGTACATAGTAGACAGTCAACAACTGACAATCGTCACTTATATGTATCAGTGTGAGGCACTGTTGTTGAAAATGTATTTTTGTGAGAGCCATCCTTTGCAGTAACACCTTCTTTCCTTTCCTGGGTTTTGGGAGCCATGCTATTAGTTTTCTTACTTGAACGTTTTCATCGAGCATTTTTATCTTCGTCACCCATCGGCTAACGCGGTGACATAATGTGATAAATGATGATTTGATAATCATACACACATACAGACAAACACATGATTCTATGTGTCTGCTAGTAACACAACAAATGCAGACACAAAATCAACATTAGAGAGAATAAATTCGGCATAAAATGGCAATGTAATATAACATAACATAACATAACATAACATAACATGACATACCATAAGATAGCAGAGCTTAACATAACATAAAATGAAATATTAGTACATATAGATATATACTTGTATATATGCCGTGAAAAAAGTTTAAAAAATAGCACAGCACAGATAACGCAAAAACTATTACAAATCTGTCATTAGAAAGCATAGCATTGCATAAAGTAAAACAAAATAAAATAACATTTAATAAAATAAAATAAAATGAAATAAAATAAAATAAAATAAATTAAAATAAAATAAAACAAAATCAAATAAAATATAATAAAATGAAAAGAAGTAAAATAAAATAAATTAAAATAAAAAAAAATAAAATAAAAAAATAAAAAATTTAAGTGAAATAAAAAATTAAATGAAATAAAAAAAGGGAAAAATAGAAAATTAATTAAAATAAAATAAAGTAAAATAAAGTAAAATAAAATAAAATAAAATAAAATAAAATAAAATAAAACAAAATAAAATAGCAATGTATCAATTTTGCATAACAAAGCATAAAGTAGCATTGAACGACAAAAAATAAAATATCATAACATAAAATTGAAATATGACACGAAGCAACATAACATAAAGTAATACAATAACGGCAGTGTTTAGCATAACTTAAAACGAAATAACATATTACTGCTGCCAGTGTGGCGCACGGATTTGTGTCTATACAAATGGTTCCTGGTTCAATTCCCTGTTAGAGTTTGGGTTAAACCTGCAAGTCCTGAACATTAGAATTTGCAGAAAAAATCCAAGGAGGAGACGTTCAATATTAAACTCCTCGTAGAAAAAACTCTATACATTCTTTTTTTTTGTATTTTGAGCAATCTATATATCTCCCCTTCGGTCTTTCGTTTCCTATTCTTCTGACCGTCCACCTCAAAATTACTTTCTTTCCTCTTCCATATGCTTTTCCCAATCTTCACTTTTCTCTCTCTCTGCTTCTTCGCTTAAATCTTCTTTTTTTCCCCCTGTTCCACTTTCTCTTATTCTTGCTATTTACCAATAATGTCAAGATGTACCAGAAAGGATTGGAACTCCTTTCCACTGTTAGATATCTACCATTTTTGAAATGTCGATTGCCTTTCGTTCTAGCACTACTGGTTGTATCTACATAATTACATACATATATCCTCCAGACATCACTGGTTCTTCTCCAAATCTTTTTGAGCCGACATAAGTAACACATTTTCAAGGAAATGTGAACAAAATTGGTAAATTCACTTAATAAGAAAGCAACGAAAATTCAGCAAAATAAATGTAAAATGTGTCCAGACTTAGCTGGCTGGATGGCATTGACACATACTTTCGTTGATCCATCTCCTTGTAGACTGCTGTCTATGGATCCCTCTTTGACACATACAGACGTATCAACATAAAACTTAACAGCACAAGTGCCTTTGCCAACAAGGATGATGAAAACGACAACGACAGTAACAACAAGAGCAATAACAACAGCGACAAAAAACAACAACATATCCTGCAATTAAGATTTTAAAATTGAAAATGAAGAATTGCATTAAGCAGAAAATTTCGTATGTTTCATACTTTAACATAGTTGACTACATGTTGCTTTTTCACACATCTGCTTTATTTACAAAAAAAGGGTTTGACTACACAAAAAGAAAATCGTGTGAGCTGTTGTGGGTAGTAGGTACACTGCGCTGCTTTTTCAGATGACAGATGATGTCTGTCTTGAGCTGTTTTAGGATGGATAACAAACCTTATATAACCGGGTAGATATCGGCGCATTTTTCTTCAGAAACTATTTATACCAAAAAAAGGTGTTGTTGGTTTTTACGATCTGTTCATTTGACGTATTTTTCTAAATTTTACGAGCTCAAGACCAGTGAATAATAATTCCTACTCAATTGTTAATACTAGAGATCGTCCGGTGGTTGAAATTCAACCACAAACTTTATTTTATTTCAACTAATTACTATTTCTTTCTTTTGCTTTTTTTCCCTTCCTTTCCCGGCCGTGCCTTTCCTATAATATATTTTCGTTTTCCTTTATTTCTTGTTTTACTCTCTGCAGTCTTTATTTTTAATTTATTTTATTGTTTTTTTCATTGTTACCTTACCTTCCTTTCCTTTTTTTTTTTTTTCTTTTCTTTTCTTTCCATTTCTTTTCTTTTTTTTACTTTTCTTTTCTTTTCTTTTCTTTTCTTTTCTTTTCTTTTCTTTTCTTTTCTTTTCTTTTCTTTTCTTTTCTTTTCTATTCTTTTCTTTTCATTTCATTTCATTTCATTTCATTTCATTTCTTTTCTTTTCTTTTCTTTTCTTTTCTTTTCTTTTCTTTTCTTTTCTTTTCTTTTCTTTTCTTTTCTTTTCTTTTCTTTTCTTTTCTTTTCTTTTCTTTTCTTTTCTATTCTTTTCTTTTCTTTTCTTTTCTTTTCTTTTCTTTTCTTTTCTTTTCTTTTCTTTTCTTTTCTTTTCTTTTCTTTTCTTTTCTTTTCTTTTCTTTTCTTTTCTTTTCTTTTCTTTTCTTCTCTTTTCTTTGCTTTTCTTTTCTTTTCTTTTCTTTTCTTTTCTTTTCTTTTCTTTTCTTTTCTTTCCTTTTCTTTCGTTTCGTTTTCTTTTCTTTCCCCTCCTTCCAACAATTAAAACATTAATTAAACATTAATTCACATAACAACGGCTCTATGGAGTGAATCATCATATATATTATTTCTGTAAGGTCTTTTTGTGTTATTTCCTAATTTTCTGCTCTCATTTGGAACCAATATTAATAAATAAGGTATCGTTTTAAAGGTGGGGGTTAGCTCTACATGCGAAACCATGTTTTAATTAGCGGAGTGATTTTGGTTAAGCGTATTTTATAAAAATGAATTCTTTAAAATAAACGATTGTGAATGTACAAAAAAATCAATTTGTACTGCAACCCTATTGTGACTGACATTCACATGCCTCGCGACATCTACATTTGAATGCTAAGACTGAACAGTGCGCCATCTACACTTGAACATTGCTAAAATAAGTGAATAAAACTGCGTTCACATTGGGTCATAAACTCGAGTTAAAGGGACATTTTTTTGAGTTAATTCATATTGATGTTGTCAATCAACTCAAGTTTATGGCTCAATGTGAATGTAATATAAGCGGTGGAATTTCAAATAGCTGTTTGCGCATATTTGTATAATTTTTTAGGGTCTCACAACAAGTGTAACTGAAAATCTCTTTTATAATTTGAGAAAAAGGTTTCAAAAATCCTGGACCTGGACTAATAAAAGGTTTCAAACCATTTTTGTTTTTTTTTTTGCGCAAGGAGCGCACGGGCCCAGCTAGTATATATTATTTCTGTAAGGTGTTTTTGTGTTAGTTCCTAGTTTTCTGCTCTCATTTGGAACCAACATTAATAAATAAGGTATCGTTTTAAAGGTGGGGGTTAGCTCTACATGCAAAACCATGTTTTAATTAGGGGAGCGCTTTTTATAAAAATAAGTTCTTTAAAATAAACGATAGAGGATGCACAAAAAAATCAATTTGTACTGCAACGCTATTCATTCACATGCTCGCGACATCTACATTTGAATACTAAGACTGAACAGTGCTAGAATAATTAAAGGCATTGCGAATATCACAGCGCTCAACCCACTGCGAGCGCGCCATCTACACTTGAACATTGCTAAAATAAGTGAATAAAACTGCGTTCACATTGGGTCATAAACTCGAGTTAAATGGACATTTTTTGAGTTAATTCATACTGATGTTGTCAATCAACTCAAGCTTATGGCTCAATGTGGTGGAACTTCAAATAGCTGTTTGCGCATATTTGTATAATTTTTTGTGGTCTCACAACAAATGTAGCTAAAAATCTTTTTTTTTAATTTGAGAAAAAGGTTTGAAAAATCGTGGATCTGGACTAATAAAAGGTTTCAAACCATTTGCGTTTTTTTTTTGCGCAAGGCGCACGGGTTCGCTAGTATATATTATTTCTGTAAGGTCTTTTTGTGTTAAGTCCTAATTTTCTGCTCTCATTTGGAACCAACATTAATAAATAAGGTATCGTTTTAAAGGTTGGGGTTAGCTATACATGCAAAACCATGTCTTAATTAGCGGAGTGCTTTTGTTTAAGCATACTAGGTGGACCCGTGCGCCTTGCGCAAAAAAAAAACAACAAAAATGGTTTGAAACCTTTTATTAGTCCAGGTCCAGGATTTTTCAAACCTTTTTCTCAAATTATAAGAATTTTCAGTTACACTTTTTATGAGACTACAAAAAAATATACAAATATGCGCAAACAGCTATTTGAAATTCCACCACTTATATTATATTCACATTGAGCCATAAACGTGAGTTGAGTGACAACATCAATATAAATTAACTCAAAAAATTTCTCTTTAACTCGAGTTTAGGACCCAATGTGAACACAGTCTTATTCATCTATTTTAGCAATGTTCAAGTGTAGATGGCGCGCTCGCAGTGAGTTGAGCGCTGTGGTATTCGCAATGCCTTTAAATATTCTAGCACTGTTCAGTCTTAGTATTCAAATGTAGGTGTCGCGAGGCATGTGAATGTCACAGTCACAATAGCGTTGCAGTACAAATTGATTTTTTTGTGCATCCACAATCGTTTATTTTAAAGAATTTATTTTTATAAAATACGCTTAAACAAAAGAGCTCCGCTAATTAAAACATGGTTTAAAGATAAATAAAATTCATATATGACACCTTTTGGTTTCATAACCGGCACTTACTGGACTCCAATAGAATTCTTAATGAGGCTTTTCCGTGTGGTCTATGCCCCTTAGAATCTGATGCTTTTGGGCGCTTCAAACATACTTTTTAAAATTGCAATAAACGGCACGTTAGTCCGCAAATTATGTCTGAAGCTATGTTAAGCAAAACTTTGGTCCAAAGATATTTTTCAGGAAACCTTAAAATGCTCAATTTTATAATGGAAATGTATTAGTACCTTCTTTCCGTACTCCTCTCTGACTCATTGATGACTCCAAAGTTTTGCTGGGTACACTGCTATTGGCACTGGTATTGTAAATACTATTTTTCATTTTGTTATCTTCTAAAAAATTTTTAGACTTTTTCGTTTAGTTTATCATTAAAGCATTTTTGTTTTTTCTTAAAATTTTGTTAACTCATTTTATCGCTTTCGGTGTAGACCTTTTTTGAAAGTTTGAAGTGTGTTATATAAAGAATGAAAGCACAGGCCCGTGTGCAGTGGGGAAGGGGGTTTGGGGGTTCAATCCCCCCCTATTGGGGATATTTCAGCATACATTTTATATTCCAAATGTCCAAATTCCATTCCAACTGATACTCCTTACAGCCTTAGATAATGTTCAAATTTTTTTGTGGGCATATGTGTTCAAATTGTCATTTACGTTCGTGCATTCACTTGTAGGTGGAAAGCGGTTTGAATTTGCCTTATTACTTATAACTGAACCGCAATGCGGCATTTTCTCTCCCGCACACATAAAAACGAATTTAAAGCTTGTAATTACTACATAATAGCTATACTTATTTAACACATATGTAAACACTCCTTTCTGTTTGTTGTTGTTCCCGCAATGCGTATTTAACCGGTTCGTTGTTGCGCGTGTTCTATCATGTTATTAGAATGTTTGAAAATTCTTTGTCGCACACTTCATTATCATTCGTTGACCAGAGAAAACTGGTAAGGTACACACTACGGTAAGCTGAATATTATTGAATTATTTATATTATTATTAAATAATTTGCATTATTATTAAATAGTTTGTATAAGTCCTATCCTAATATTTTTTACCATGGATATTCGTCGTTTTCTGTGTAAAAAATCGAGAACGAAGATGTAAGTTTAACATAATATTAAATACAGAATAAATTCAGATCTGTACCAAGTGCATAATATTATTTGGTTCATACTAAGACGTTGGCGAATGTAGTCATACTGAGCTTCAAACTCAGACATATATTGCTTGAAATGACGCTTGTAAGCCTCAAACGGGACTAGCACTGACTACTATAGAAGTGTAATTTAATTTGGAGGTACCGAAAAACTCGTCTTTGCCAGTTCGATCTTTGAAAAATGATCTCAGTTCCTATGATATTCGATTGTTTGTTTAAAAATCAGCAGCCGATGGAATAAACTCAACTCCTAGATTGCAAAAGAAGATTTGGAGTCTCCCTGACGGCTACAGTTTTCCTGCATCGTGAAGGTGTGAAGTTTCAACGCTCTTGGCTCCAAAAACATCAATGGCTAGCGTATTTGACAATAGAAGACGGTGCATATTGCAAATACTGTGTCTTATTTTGTGCTACATTGAGAGGAGTCGGTAATCAAACTCTGGGCCAGTTAGTTACCACCCCATTAAAAAACTGGAAAAAAGCAATGGAATTTTTCGAAAAGCACAGTTCATTAGAATGCCACGAAAAATGTATGCTGCAATGGTCTTTGAGAATGGGAATCGAAGAAGAAAACGCTTTACCCATTGATTTGCAACTGTCGAAACAAAAATTAGACTTTCTGAATGAAAGCAAACTACGAATGATTCCAATTATTGAAAGAGTTATCCTGTGTGGCCGACAAGGACTTGCTCTCAGAGGTTCCAATGATACGGGAAGAATTTCTGA
Source organism: Merzomyia westermanni (assembly GCA_949987695.1). Taxonomy (NCBI): domain Eukaryota; kingdom Metazoa; phylum Arthropoda; class Insecta; order Diptera; family Tephritidae; genus Merzomyia; species Merzomyia westermanni. The sequence goes on along the minus strand of OX465288.1, from coordinate 44,467,136 downwards.
AGACGAACCGTTGACGAATGATGGAAACTTTAGAATTCTCTTAAGATATCGAGCCAAAACTGATGAGCAGTTGAAAAAAACACCTGAGTAATTCACCAAAGAATGCTATGTACATAAGCAACCGTGTCCAGAATGAAATAATCAACAAATGTACAACATCGATCGAGTGAACAAATCGAAGGGCTTTTTTTTCTCGGGGATGACACGCCAGACATTGCAGGAGTAGAACAAAGTTCAATTTGCATCGCTACTTGGATAAATGCGGCGAAAAGTTCATCATTAAGGAAGATTTTTTGTCTTTTTTCCTATCACCGATTTCATTGGAAATCGAATAGGAACTGCTTACCTTGATTTCCTAAAATCTTCCAGACTGGATTGCAGGTATTTTTTCGGGCAAAGATATGACGGTGCGAGAGCGGTTAGCGGGGAGTTCCAAGGGGCTCAAGCTGTTGTCAGAAAAACTTATCCACTCGCGCTCTGCTCCCATTATGCTGCTCATAGCTTCAATTTGGCGGTAAGCTCTACGTGCAACATAACGGGAATCAAAAATTGTCTGGGTGTTCTAGAGAATATCCATTCCTTCTTCATTCATCCGAAACGCCAAAATGCCCTTCAGGATGCGATAAATGAAAATGTGCATCTATCGAAGTCTCGAATGAAGAAATTGAAAAAATTTTGTAAAACCAGCATGAGTTCGTCGCAACATATCTCCATTTGCAACCAGCAGTAACCAACTAGAAAGACCAAACGACTTCGTCTGGAGCTTTCCAACTGCTTTCAGCTATAAAAACCGAAAATTTCCAGATATCCATGCATATTTTGAGCTCGGTGCATTCTCTCACATTGTCTCTGAGTCGAGTACTTCAAGGAGAAAATCAAGATCTGGGAGAGGCTATCAAATTGACTGATGCTGCGAAACAAGGTTTGATGGAAAGAAGAGAAAACGCTAAAGGGGAGTTCAGACAAATTTTCAAAACCGTGAGGAAAATTAGCGAGAATGGAGAAAGCCAAGGATTGCGTGGAAAGAAACCCAACGTTCCAACGTACAAACTGATTCGGTTGAAGATTATTCCCGTATAACAATCTACATACCGTACATTGATTCAATTCTGACACAATTGCAAGATCGATTCTTAAATCACCCCAATATTTTATCAATTTCGCTTGCTTTTTTCCCAACTAAATGAAAAAGAAGAAGAGTCCTGCGCTCAACTATTCCAATCATACTGCTCATTTTTGCACGACGATTACCGTGACATCTGGGTGAACGAAGTATAACTTTGGCGGAAGCTCATTGCCGGAAAGGAAAGAAAAAACTCACTTGAATCACTCGATATTTGTAATGAAGATGCGTTTTCAAATGTTAACCAAATGCTTCGCGTTATGGCAGTTTTGCCTGTGACAACAGCGACGAATGAACGATCCTTCTCAACTTTCTCGACTAAAAACGTATTTGAGATCAACAATGTCTGAAGATCGTCTGAACGGCTTAGCCTCACTCAATGTACATCGCGATGTCAAAATCGAACCGCAAATAGTTTTGACAGATTTTTTTTCAGTACCTCGAAGAGTTGATTTATTAAATAATTGTAACTAAATATGACTTTTGACAATAAAATTTCCGTACTCCAAAAATAAATTTCCTATCTTTTTTCATTGATTACCTAACTATAGTTTGAAACCCCCCTTCGGATATTTTCTACGCACGGGCCTGGAAAGCAATAAATGTAAATGGAAAGTTTATTTGCCCCTAGCTAACCTTGTTCAACCAGTTACTAAAATGTAATATAAGTAATATTTCAAACAAAAGATATTCCTCAAAGATTCTAGACAATATCTTACAAGCCTCTGGGTCACATTCAATAAGCTCTATATAAGGTGCACATTTTTTGTTGATTTGAAAAATTTGTATTCCTGTATGGGTTTGTAGTTGTGTAAAGTTGCTTGTGCCATATTGTGTCCAACATGTGAGTTCATGTGATTAATTGAATTGGAGCGTGTTGGGTCCGGAGGCTTATGTCCTTGTTGTTGTTATCTTGACTACAATATTTGTTTCATGTTGCGTTTTTCACACTGTCACGAAAACGTTTCGTTTACTCGTTGAGGGACACTATCGTGATGCAGAGCAGGAAATCCTTTAAACGTAACAAAAACACATGGAGGGTTAAATGTTAAATGAATATAGTCTGAATATATATATATAGCTCTATGTATGTATGTACATATGTAAATGATATAACTTGAGCGAAGATCACTCACTTAAGCTCTATTTAAGTGTTAGAAAAATGTCTTAGTTATATGATCGTATTCTTTGTTTGGGGGAAAAAATGAGAAAATTATGAAGAATAGGAACATTTGTGAGCTCTTAATCCCTTGTTAATTGTTAAAAAACTATTATTTCATAAACTATTTAAGTAAAACATATTAGCGGATTGGAGAAGTATAAGGGTTTTTTTTATTTTTTTTTTTTGAATATATCAATTTTCAATGCGCATAAACCTTTTTGAGAAGAGCGCTGGTTGAAGTTATGTCACACGTCTATTTAGCGAGCCGCTTGATCCCATTTGAGACGCACCTCATGGTGATCACATGTTGCCCTCAAAACGGAGGGACCTTACCAGGCTGTTTCCCTCTGACATTTAGCTTACCAGGGGAAGCTATGTGGATACCCAGTGGATACCTGGACCCAAGCGACAGGAAGTAATGAGGTGTTTAGATCGTATTCAAAATAATCACCAGGTAAATGGAGAACATGTTGTCATCAAGTTAATTTGATTTGTGTCAGCTCATTTGCATTGTTGTTGTTGTTGTTTGTAACGACAAAAACTCTTCCCGAAAGTTTTGGGAAGTACTGTCGAAAGTGACAGTCTTTTTCCGGACATGAGCCCGGTAAGCTCCTTATCCCCTTGCGGTACATGCCCGGCTACTTGGTATGACAAGTGCAATCTTCTAGGTCATGTCACCCCTAATTCCGTAAGGAAGGAGAAGACGAAAGGACCAACACTATTCCCAGTTGGCCCCAGCGAGCTAGGTTGGAGTACCAAAGTCACGTCTCTACTAACAAACAGAATTCTACTTCTACTAAGAGTTTATTTCCAATTTAATAATTTACTACATCATATTGTAACTACTCTCATTAGCCTATATTGGGCTATAGTTCAATATAAGTAAATTTTAATTTGCTTAGCATACTCAAGGTATGTCGGACCATAGCGGGTCTTAGGCTTAGAATATACCTGCGGTAAAGCATGCCATAAGAGGCGACTATAATAACATGCAATTTGTTGGTTGATCCAATGATATGTTGCCTCTGACCTCTCATTTTCCGTCTACACCTTTATTACGGAAGGAGAGGGTTCCATGACCCAGAAGGTTAAACTGATCCTATCAAATCCTTCCCGTTATATACGGGCTAATACTGCAAGGTATTAGTACCGGAGTATATCGGGCTTATATCCGGAAAAGGAATGTCAGAGGGCATGCCCGACCTCACCCGTTTGGGTATAAATGTGATTAGTCCTATCATGTGAACACTTCAACCCATATAAAGAGGTCAGAGCTGGCATTAGTGGCATGCTACTTTGCGACTCATTCCAGATTGATTCTACACTTAACGCATTTTTGGCAAGGATATGTTTGTATATAAATATGGTGTCACCCAACTTAATTGGCTAAACATAAGTTTTATAGACTAACATATGCTGTTTGTGTCCCAATACATACATACACATCAGGGTGGAACGAATTTTTTCTTAATTCAACTAATGTTATAGTCAAAATGGAGTGTCTTTTGGGCTTACTTAGCTTGCTCTTAACAGTCCAGATGTGCTTGTTGTAGCGATGCCTCGCCCTGCCTAGTCGTCGTTCCGCTTACCTGGAATTTTCATCAATATATTTAGTAGTGGGTCGGTCTCCACTTTATCCTTCCATGGGAGTGGTACCCGCCTTGTGCCTGTGCAGGGGTCGATAAGAAAACTGCTGGGTTGTTATTAGTTGGTTATATCAGTGTCTGTATACATCTCATCATTAAATAGCCTTCGGTTCTCGGCGAACGAGTTGTGGTCCTTCGAAGAACCTTTCTCTCGAATACCCACAGAGTCGCCTCACCAGATGCTCTCAGTGTCCAAACTTATGCACCATACACAGGACCGTTACGATAAGTGACTTATAGAGTGGGAATCCGGAGCCTTTTAATTGTTTCTGCTGGTTTATTTTTTCATTGTTTAAAATAAAAAAGATTTAAAGAGCGGAATAAATATTATGTATCATCGAATGACGAATAAAAAACGTCCAATACTCCCCTGCAGTCAATTCTACGAGCCAAACCGGCTCAACTAGTTCGTCTTCTGTCATTTTTCCACATTGGCAACTGGTATTTTTAAGACGGCGATGTCCTACGAGATGGCAATTGTCCTCTTCTGCATCAGCACCATACCAATTGGCATACTGGTCAGTCTCTGCATCAGCAATATACAAGTTGACATACATCAATATCATACCATTCAAAATACTAGTCTGTACATACACCAGAATCATACCAGCCGTCATACTATTCAGCCTATGCATCAGTATCATACCAGTTACTGTACCACTTCATAGAAGGTTAGTTCATTTTTGGTTCAAGAATACACGAAATTTGCAAAATTACATTACAAACCACTTTATTGAAAATTCAGTCATTTCACGATCAAAATAAATCAACCCTGAAAAATAACAACAATTCAATATTTCTTTTGTGAGTTTTATGAAAACTTTTTTATTAGGAAAAGGTTACTTAAATTATTCCTAAAAGAAATGTTATTTACTTACACAATTGATTTGACAAATGACTGTTTCGTTTTCATTTTTCTTCGTGCTTTCATATGAACATTTCTTATTCGTTGTTGCTTTGCTACTGCGACGTTATTGCAGTAGCAACGTGGCAAAAATAAAGGTGATTTGGTTGACATGCACGTACGTACAAGATCTAAGACCCAAATGTACTATTTAAGCCATGCAATTTTCAAACTATCAGAACTATGATGTATATTGCAACGATTTTTCGTCATCCCTTGTCAAATTTTTGTTTGAGACAAACCGGTTTCGGCGTTGTGCCATCATCAGTGTCGATTTTCGTTCTGATCTGTTGTGGTCGTTTGTCTTGTATTTATAGTAGGTAGCAAGTAACGTCGGCATGGGTGTCTGTTTGTGTACGTGTGTGCATGTGTTGTGTATGTACATTCAGAAACGGGGGTGGTTTGCATCGATCGGTTTTTTTGTGGTTGACTGAGGCAGGTAAAAGTTGGTGATTTTTGTTGTTTGACCTTTTTTGCTTGTTTGTTGTTTTTGATCTTTTGCTGTTTTGTGCTTATTTGTCGGTGCGTGTGTGTTTGTTGTACCTGAGTGGTTGCTTTGTTTTTTGTAAACCAATTTTAAAGGTTCGAATATTGTGTCGGAAACAGTGTTTGTCTGTTCGTTTATTATTCTACCGTCGAATGTTTTTTGTTTGTAGATTTCCATGTTTTCGAGTACGTTCAGACGTCTGCCTTTTGCTTGTACATGTAGGACCTTGACTGTTTTTTTGATGTTTCCGGGGGGGCATTGGAACTTAGCACTGGAACTTAGCAACGAACACACCATAACTAATACATCTGAACTAATAGACAAACTTAGGACCGTTGAAGTGACAAAGGACAGCAAATTGGTATCTTTCGGCATAAAAGATCTATACACATCAATACCACTAGCAGAGACATAGAACATAGTAAACTCTATAATACTACGTAAAACAAAAGATAAAGTAAAAAGTACGCAAATCACGGACACGGTAAGAACCACTCTACGTCAAAACTATTTTCAATTCAACAATAAAATTATACAGACAAACAAACAGACTTGCGATGGGGAACCCAACATCGGCTATTCTTATGGAAGCGTTTATGAAAAACCTGGAAAAAGAGTATATAGAAGAGAGCTTGGAATAATATATAACATCTCTACAAACAACGGATATAAAAAAGCACTAGTAGATAAACTCAGGAGAGACCTTAGAGAACAAAAAAGAAACAATGGAGAAGAAAGTACACAAACCTGGACGTCAATGACATATACTGGAAGGGCAACATATAAATTAGCAAATTTCCTTAGAAAATACAAAATCAACACAGCGTTCAAAACATCGAACAATTTAGGACGGAAGCTAAGAACCAAAACTAACTCAGAAGATCCATTTAGCAGCCATGGTGTATACAAGCTCACTTGTGAATGCCAGCACAGTTACATAGGACAAACCGGACGACAAGTAAGAACGAGGTTCAGAGAACACATTAGAGATTACAACAAAAAGATACGGATCCAACCATCATACCAGAGTCCAACTTTGCGAATCACATGGCGGAGAATAAATGCCCCCCCGGAAACATCAAAAAAACAGTCAAGGTCCTACATGTACAAGCAAAAGGCAGACGTCTGAACGTACTCGAAAACATGGAAATCTACAAACAAAAAACATTCGACGGTAGAATAATAAACGAACAGACAAACACTGTTTCCGACACAATATTCGAACCTTTAAAATTGGTTTACAAAAAACAAAGCAACCACTCAGGTACAACAAACACACACGCACCGACAAATAAGCACAAAACAGCAAAAGATCAAAAACAACAAACAAGCAAAAAAGGTCAAACAACAAAAATCACCAACTTTTACCTGCCTCAGTCAACCACAAAAAAACCGATCGATGCAAACCACCTCCGTTTCTGAATGTACACACACAACACATGCACACACGTACACAAACAGACACCCATGCTGACGTTACTTGCTACCTACTATAAATACAAGACACACGACCACAACAGATCAGAACGAAAATCGACACTGATGATGGCACAACGCCGAAAGCGGTTTGTCTCAAACCCAAATTTGACAAGGGATGACGAAAAATCGTTCCAATATACATCAATCATTCACCCTGTCGGAAAAACAACAAAACAAAATAATATCAGAACTATCATTTAATCAAATGAATATTTAAAAACTAATATTAGTTGAACATATAATTAAAATGATTTATTTGACGGCAGGATCATAAACGAACAAACCAACACTATCTCTGACGAAATATTTGAACCCTTAAAACTAGTTTACAAAAAACAGCACAAGCCAGCAGGTACAGCAACCAAACACGTAACAATGAACAAGCAAAAACGAAATATGAACCAAACTGCAAAAATCACCGATTTCTACCTACCTCAACCTACCGCTTAGCTAACAAGCGGTATGTCTACATACCTATAAAAACAACCCTTGGGACAGATAACAATTCGGACGTATCAATACCGCGCACACACACACGCATATTAACGTTACCTACCACGAACACATAGATTGACATTACCTGCCACAGCACCCACGGACTATAAAAACAACGCAGCGGATAGACACATACCAGAACGAAACTAGGCATTGAAAATGGCGGAACGCCGAAACCGGTTTGTCACAAAACCAAACTTGAAAAGGGATGACGGAAAATCGTTCCAACAAAAATCATATAATTAAAATGTAGGATGGCGTTGTTAACCCAACGATTGCGGCGAATACTGAATTGTTTTCTTTTTCGCTCGTGTATGCATGTATCGATAATTTTAGAGGGTTGTTGCTGCTTATGATATCAGAAACGTTGCAGTCGTTCAAACTGGTATGAACAAGCCCACGAAATTCTAGTTAATGAACTAGACACTTTACTAACCAGTTTGGTAGTTGACTGCAGGGTCGTTTATGATATAATATGTTTTCTCCATTCTGAAAAATAGTATCATTTATGTAATTAAAACAAGTAAGGAAGGGGCTGTCTTCGACTGTACCGAAGACTTTATACCTTTGACGAATACGCATCACGGTGTTAAGTGTCTGATCCTTATTTACAATTAGTACAAACTCTGCAAAGCTGTTAATTTATTTGTATGGGAGCTATATGTTATGTAGGTCCGATCTGGCTAATTTTCACTACACATATTACATGTATAATAAGTACCAAACGTGCAAGGGTTCACGTTCCTAGCTTTTTAATTGCAAAATTTATAGCCCGAAACCCATTTATCGAAACTATCGATTTTACGGGAGCTATGCGTTGTATTGCTCCGATCTTGCTGATTCCGACAAATGATCAATTTCATGCAAAATAGCGGCTCCATACCAAATTTCATCAAGATACCTCAAAAACTGAGGGACTAGTTTGCGTACAAACAGACAGATGGACAGACGGACATGGCCAAATCGATCCAGCTCATCGAACTGATCATTTCGGTATACTTATTGGTGGGTCTATCTCTTCTTCTTCTCATACTTACAAACATCGGACCAAAGTTATAATACCATTTCATGTTCATGAAATGCATAAGACTGAGAATTCTTTTCATTAGTGACCAGTTCTCAAGAAAAAGCCACTCAAATAAAAACATTTTATAACTACTCGTATATATGATTATTTTATGAACTCATAATGAACGTGAACGCTCAGAGGAAAGAGTCATACGTGCGCTATTCTACAGAAATGAAGTGTTTTGTAAAGAGCTAACAAATGCTTAACAAAGCAAATATCCGCTGAACTCTTCGTATTTATAATATACAGGGTGGCGCAAAAGTAATCCTCCTATCAGAAAATTCTATACATTTTGCGATTGGCCCCTAAAGTCAGTTCTGTTTTGACATTTGTGTAGTAAACACATGCGAAATACACGTTAATAAACAATGTTACGCTACACTGCTCCAGAACGCGGAATATTGCTGACTATTTATTTGACCAATAATCGGTCGGGGCCAAACGGTTACTGTGAATGATCAACGAGTTCTTTTTGCCGCAACTTGATGAATTGGTATTGGAAAACATGTGGTTCCAACAAGACGGTGCAACAGCACACACTGCACGTGCCACAACCGATATGCTGAACATCGGAAGCTTACTTTTGCGCCACCTTGTATTACAAATTTGCAAATGCCATTGAAGTTCAAAAAGCATAAATAAGTGCATACATACATACATATATATATATATTCATGTTTATAAGTATTTAGGAGGTAGAGCATGAGACAGTGATGTGTTTTATGAAACTTTAAATACATTAGGATGGGTATATCTATTTTTCGATATCATTAGCAGCATGCTCGGGTCTTTATAATATTATGTGATATATAGCTCAGCTGTTATAAAGATTGCCGATGTACTGCTTTGTGAGTGAAATTTGATCTTTCGTTTATTAACTCTTAGCCGTCTATGCGACTTTCTCATTTTTCCTAAAATGACTGACTCCATTTAGAGACACAGATCGAAGCTAAGTCATCCTCCAATTGTGTTTTTCAATTCAGTCGAAGTGAACAACTTCTGAGCTAGAGCCCTTTTGGTCATTTAGATGAATTCGCAGAGCTATGGACTAAAAATATTCCGGAGAACATTTTTCTCAAATACTTCAAGGCCACGTGTATGATTCTGAGCCATACATTAGGAAATATATCTTTATTCGTCTGAAAGCTTCTAATGAGCCCACATATTAGCCGTTATTTCTATATTTTTTAATTTTATATTGAAATTCTCGTAGAATCATGCACTTTGTTATTTTTGCACTTATTGACTATTAATCGTCGTAATGATTTCTGAACAATTTTGTAGTGACTTTGAATACATATTGTAGAAAACAAGGTTTTTGGTCACACAATTTTATTTTTAGAATTTTCTGTGGAAGCCAAATCTGCCAAGAACGATGTCAACAGAGAACTTTATAACAAATTAAACCATCTTAATGTGTATATGTAAAAGGATATCTTTATGCATGTGCCCGAAATTTTATATTTTTATACCCAGCTGTATTACCACGGTGGTTTGTAACGGTATAAAATAATCGATATTGATATAGAGTACCTTATAGGAAAGTTCTTACAATGAACAGAAGAATCGAATTAAAATTTTGATATTTGAATTAAATTTGGCACATAGGTTACTTTCCGGCCAAACTAGGTTCCTAATCAAAATCGTCGAAATCGAACCATAGCCACGCCCCTTTTTTCGATATCGCAAATTTCGAAAAATGTATAAAATGAGATAATTCAATTATAAAAGCAGCTAAAGTAATGAAATGTAATAGCTATATTTCATATATGATCATTCAATTGACGATTGTAGCAAATTGTTGAAAAAGGGGCGTGGCACCGACAACATAAGGATGAACAAATCTTCAAACTTCGATTTTTAATAATTTCAGAACAATTTATGCTAGAATAACGAAACTTGGTACGAGGCATACTATTAGTGTGATACATACACCCATAGAAAATAAGCAAAATCGGTTTTAAACCACGCCTACGTTTTCATAAAAGTTAACTGAAAACTAGATCCAACCAATGAACTTTCCATATCTCAATGACAGATACAGGTATAATGATACAGTTTGGCAGCTACATAATTTATTTAATTTTTATACGACTTTCACAAAATCTTGGAAAGTGGGAGTAGCACCGCCCACTTATGAGTCAAGCAATTTTCAAATTCGTCTGTTAATAACTTCATAACCGTCTACGATATAATTACGAAACTTGATACGAGCTATACTATGGACGTGTAGAGTACGTCCACGAAAAAAAAACAAAATCGGTAGACAAACACGCCCACTTTTGCACTGATGTTTGCTAAAGGTGAAGTGGGAAAACAGAACATGCCATATCTCCTTCACTGATGCAGATAAAATGGTTTGGTAATTGCAATGACTTGTTGAACTTATTAATTTTTTTTTAATTTTGTAAAATGACCACAGCGATGGGAGGACCAAGAAAGTACTAAGGAAAGGAAATATTGCTTTATATGCTACTAGCAGAGCCTACTAGGAGTTGACTTGCCTACATTACAAAAAATCCTACTCTCTTCCCTCCTCATTTGGCGCTTCCTCATGCATCCATAGATCTTACTCTTTTTACTTCTTTTTAAATATACTTTTTCCACCACCCTCATATCCCGTTCCTATGCTTTACCATCTTCATTTTACGCTAACAGCTCCTTTACATTTCCCCTTTACTCTTACTCCCCTTATTTTTCCTGTTGCTCTCCTGATACCGATGTGGTAATTTTCCCAAATGTCAACAACAAAGGACAAACAACACACACAAAATGTGGGCGTGCCACCGCCCACTTTTTTAAAATTTTGCAATTATTGATTAAAGGACATATACCTCCAAATAACGAATTGTAATTTTATAAAGATTCGGGGCATGGCACAGCCCACTTTTCCAAAATCATATATAGTCTTTACTGTAACCAGTGTACCCGAGAATCTTTTGTGAATCATTTTAAATCATACAAACATAAGTTTAAAACAAATACATTAATCCACAACAATTTACCACGACCACTTTTATAGAGCTCGGTATTTAATGTGCGATTCCACCCGAACTTAGACTTCCTTACTTGTTATTTATAAGATTGTCCACATGGTAGTAGAAAAAGTTTGAAACCTCTATAGGTCATAACTCCACAACAATTTACCACGACCACTTTTTCAAAGCTGGGTATTTAATGTGCGATTCCACCCGAACTTAGACTTCCTTACTTGTTATTTATAAGATTGCCCACATGGTAGTAGAAAAAGTTTGAAACCTTATAGATCATAACTCCACAACAATTTACCACGGCCACTTTTACAAAGCTGGGTATTTAATGTGCGATTCCACCCGAACTTAGACTTCCTTACTTGTTATTTATAAGATTGCCCACATGGTAGTAGAAAAAGTTTGAAACCTCTATAGGTCATAACTCCACAACAATTTACCACGACCACTTTTACAAAGCTGGGTATTTAATGTGCGGTTCCACCCGAACTTAGACTTCCTTACTTGTTCTAGTGAAAATAGTTTCAAATGTTTTAAATGTGAAATTCTTTGTCCACATAGTCTTAGATTAAACTAATACGAGCATAGTGTTTAGATGTATTCTCAATTGCAGGTTTGCAAATTAAAAGGAAGCTTTCATTTTTTCAATCTGTCAAATAAAATTGGCTGATGAATATTAAAACATTGAACAAGGCAAGAGACTGCCTTTCTCATGAAATTTAAGTAGCCTTTCTTAAATAAACAGTTAAGCCTGAAAAATTCGGAAATATGACTCCTGTATTCATAAAAAAATTAAATTTTTATGGAAATGTTATTTAAAAAAAAAAGTAATAAATTAACTAAATTTTTTTTAATATTAGGGTACGCAAGTAGGAAACAAAACAAGGTGAAAGTAAAGCAACTTTCAAGAAATTTTTAGAAAGATATATTTAATGCTGCATTTTTAAACAGTTGTGTGCTTTTTTTCGCAAATATCGAGTTAAAACTTTTATGAAAATAGTTTTAAATATTTTATTTAAAAATTAGTTTTTTTGTATATTTTGTAAACATTTAAATTTTACTAGTGAAGTTGAATGATTTCAGGAAAATACGTCTTTAAAGTTTATAAATATTTTACTTGAACTTTCAAATAAATTCATAACCCTTATCACGGTTAATCCTAAAAGTCTTTAGGAGAAAATAAACCTCCTGTGTCGAGGACAACACTAAGTACTTGCTGTTACTAAACAAAAAGGCAGCACTCTAGCACCTTTTATTTATTTAATTCAGCGTACAGAATTCACTTCTTACAGATTAGGTATAGTACGATAGTTAATCAATTAAAACTAGGTCGAAAAATTAAATCAATTTAAAATTCTAAACAAATTTAATCTAGATAGGTGTTACACAGTCTAACGCCCCTAGCAATCGGTGGCGTAATTCGTGGCGTAATTAGTAGAGTGAACTGTGCCAACCAGTAAACGATTGCTTCTCAAGTCCCGCGGTCCTAAAAATTTACTATATTAGATAAATCATCGCAATCGATGATGCCTGTAACGACGCTTCTGCGGGTTAGGGGTAAGAATATGCCCGAGGTAGGCAAACCCGTGGTAAGGGGCGACTAATATGCACAAAGGTAATGACGTGCAACTCGATGGTTGATCTACGGATATGATGCCTCTCACCTCTCATTACCCATCTTATCCTTCCTTACGGAAAGAGGGGTGACATAACCTAGAAGGTTTCACTGGTCATAAATCGCTACCACGACAGTCGGGCAGTACCGCAAGGGAGTACCGGAGCATACCGGAGCGTACCGGGTTCAATGACTGTTAATTAGGCAACACTCCCCAAAACCTTTGGGGAGTGTTTTTCTCGTTACCATAATAACAACAACAACAACAATAACAACAACAACAACAACAACATTACAAATAAAGTTGATTGAGAAATAAATTCTTCTTCGTGCAGACACTGCAAGCCCGGAAGTTTTCCTCTGCTAATATAAAAAGAAGTTCACTCTGTCACTGCAAATTCCTTAGAGTGATCTTATTAAACATTTTTTGAACTCTCTTTAACTTGTATGAGTGTACTTCATAGTGTGGGCTCCATATAAATGAACAGTGCTCAAGGCGACTTCTCACCAGAGATAACTAAAGCTATATAAGAGTGAAGGGGTCTATGAACTCCATTGAGTGGCTTCTTATGAAGCCGACCATAGAAAATGATCTGAATGTAATGAAGTCAATATGCTTGCAGAATGTCAGTTTAGATTCGAAAATAACTCCTAAATCTTGCGTTTCGGTATATCGAGTTAAATCAAAATTATCGATGTTATAATCATACATACACTGTAATGTGAGGCTTCCTGAGAAGGTGACAACACAGCATTTATTAATGTTTAGTTTGAGATAATTGAGTGTGCGCCACTGAGTGAGTGAATTGAGGTTGCAGTTTAAGACTATCGCAAGCATTTCTTGGGAGAAGGGTGAGTGTTGACTACACAAAATCAGAAACACGAAAGGATTTGTCTATGAATGAACCAGCGGAAAGAGCGTAAACAATTTCAATTAATTAATACGGCCGCCGTGGTGTGAAGGTAGTGTTGCCGGCCTACCACACCGAAGGTCCATGGTTCGAGCCCTGGTACAGGTAACATCAAAAGTGATTTGAAAAAAGTTTTTCAAAACGGGGTCGCCCCTCGGCAGTGGTTTGGCAAACTCTCCGAGTGTATTTCTGCCATGACAGGCTTCTCAGCAAAAATTCGTCTCCTTTGTAGATGCCGTTCGGAGTCGGCAAAAAAACTGTAGGTCCCACCAATTTGTAGGGAAAATTCAAATCGGCACACCACAAATTGGAAGAGAAGCTTGGCGCAAAAATCTCTTAGGAGGTTTATGATGATATACCTGTTGTATATCGCGCCATAGAATAGAATAGAATACGATATTAGCTAATTTAATTATTCTATACCAAGCAAAAGAGATATCCAAATGCTTCAAACTAAAATTAGTCAATAATGCTTTCAGCCATATTAAATTCTTCTTCGGAGCTTTGTCTCTAACACACAGTCTTAAATCAAGTATCTGTACAACAGTGTAAACTTTCCTTCCCAATATTTTGGGTTGACTGCAGCGTCACAATCTCACGATTATCACCACTTACTTTTTAATGGCATTCATAATATGATTAACTGCTTTTAATAATGTCTCGCTCTTATGGTGAAAAAATTCTAAACGTCCACAAAAGCCTAAATAAATTGAGTGAAATTATACGCAATAAAACCAGCAAAAGCGCATAAATGAACTGAAGGTTCACACAAAATTGTAGGAAACTGTGTTTAGTTAATACAGACTTATAAGTGCGGTTTGTGATTTTTCGGTTGGTTATCAAAAGGGATAACGCTCTATAAGGACAAAATATTTACTATCTAACAGCGGTAATTATATTAAAAATTGGTATACATGGTTAGGCCTAGAATAAATATACATTTGTACGTATAACGAGCTCAAGACCAGTTGATAATAATTCTTAGTTAATTATTATTATTTTTGATTAGAGGAAAAATTGAAAGCAACAAACATATACAGGCTATAGTTATAGTACTATTTCGAAAACAGCCACGATTTCTCGTCAGACTAATTCGTATAGTTTTTGCTATTTTTCAGAGGATCTTGTGGAGATCGAACCCACTCACTCTGATTGCCAGCGCAGCCGCCTAACCCATAGGCAAAAGTCCAACATACACGATTTACATATAGACAGAATGTCTAAAATATTGTGTATACCGTTGGCAAGATAACAAACAACAATTAGAGGAAAACGTGAATTAAGCAGCTTGCAAAACTACACGCAGCATAGCCTATGGGTTAGGCGGCTGCGCTGGCAATCAGAGTGAGTGGGTTCGATCTCCACAAGATCCTCTGAAAAATAGCAAAAACTATACGAATTAGTCTGACGAGAAATCGTGGCTGTTTTCGAAATAGTACTATAACTATAGCCTGTATATGTTTGTTGCTTTCAATTTTTCCTCTAATCAAAAATAATAATAATTAACTAAGAATTATTATCAACTGGTCTTGAGCTCGTTATACGTACAAAAATATGTAAAATGAACAGACCGTAAAACCAACAACAAAATACATTTATACCGGAGCACGCGGTTATGTACAATAACTATCTTCTAAAAATAGAAAGAAGAATGTACACAAACAAAGTCCAACATACACGATTTACATATAGACAGAATGTCTAAAATATTGTGTATACCGTTGGCAAGATAACAAACAACAATTAGAGGAAAACGTGAATTAAGCAGCTTGCAAAACTACACGCAGCATAGCCTATGGGTTAGGCGGCTGCGCTGGCAATCAGAGTGAGTGGGTTCGATCTCCACAAGATCCTCTGAAAAATAGCAAAAACTATACGAATTAGTCTGACGAGAAATCGTGGCTGTTTTCGAAATAGTACTATAACTATAGCCTGTATATGTTTGTTGCTTTCAATTTTTCCTCTAATCAAAAATAATAATAATTAACTAAGAATTATTATCAACTGGTCTTGAGCTCGTTATACGTACAAAAATATGTAAAATGAACAGACCGTAAAACCAACAACAAAATACATTTATACCGGAGCACGCGGTTATGTACAATAACTATCTTCTAAAAATAGAAAGAAGAATGTACACAAACAAAGTCCAACATACACGATTTACATATAGACAGAATGTCTAAAATATTGTGTATACCGTTGGCAAGATAACAAACAACAATTAGAGGAAAACGTGAATTAAGCAGCTTGCAAAACTACACGCAGCATAGCCTATGGGTTAGGCGGCTGCGCTGGCAATCAGAGTGAGTGGGTTCGATCTCCACAAGATCCTCTGAAAAATAGCAAAAACTATACGAATTAGTCTGACGAGAAATCGTGGCTGTTTTCGAAATAGTACTATAACTATAGCCTGTATATGTTTGTTGCTTTCAATTTTTCCTCTAATCAAAAATAATAATAATTAACTAAGAATTATTATCAACTGGTCTTGAGCTCGTTATACGTACAAAAATATGTAAAATGAACAGACCGTAAAACCAACAACAAAATAAAAATAAAATAAATAAAATAGGTAAATAAAATAAAATAAAATAAAATAAAATAAAATAAATTAAAATAAAATAAAATAAAACCAAATAAAGTAAAATAGCTAAGATAAGTCGTTTTCCAAATATAGTATGAAATAGGGTTGTTTTACAATGAGCGTTATACTGCAGTTTTCTTCGACTTCCCTTAGATATAATTTATAGTAGAGCCTTAGATTGACGTGGTGATTTGTCAAGATGAATTACTGTTACAACAACACGAACTACTCCCGACCCCTCAATCGCTGACCATGGAAAATACCTTCCAAACAACTAACAATGGAGCCTTCTGTTGAAGCCACACTGAGAATGCAAAGGTGTATGACGCCAGCCAAGAAGTGGTCCTTTTGACTTTGAAGGCAAATGAGAAGTAACGGCGTCATTTGAAACATAAAGGTCAACCTTTGTAAGTCCCTTATCATATCTATCCTGATGTAGAACTATCAATTATGTCGGTGTAGAACGATGATAGTATGGTACTTCAAGTAACCGACGGAAGAGTTCTCTGAAAGATTGATAATTGGTTGTCCCTAAAGGAACTCGATGACATAAGCATGGTATAATGAATGTTCGGAGCCAATCCGACCCGAAAGATGTTCCTAGGGGGACCCGATTTTTACTTACTAAGAAATTACAGCCTGAAATCTGAGTTGAATATAAGAAGTCCTTTGACACAGAAAGCTGATGTGCTCTGTTAAATTGTGGTGACCATATTTGAAGAGGAGTTTGTTAGCTGACGGAATGAAAAATCAGCTTCTGACAAAAACCAATATCATAACTGTTTAGTTCTTAATATTCCTGCTGGGGTGCTTATTTACTAGCCCACAATAACAGTTCAATACGCCTAAATCAATACTCATTGTGATGAAAATACAATAGGAAACTAGGAAAAGCCAAAAGCAAATTAATTTCCAAAATGAATAGACGAAAACATTGAGCGGTAAATATATGGAAGTACCAGAGTAATTTTGTTTGTTGTTGTGCCACGCCAACAATCCAAATGACCAAATGTCACACTCGATTAAAGCCATTATTAACGGTGCCTTAATAGATTTGACAGATGTTGTTGGAATATAATTGACAATGGTAGCTTGATGGACAGTTGAATTTGCTGGGTTGGCTGTAATTTAAGTACCAATGAGATATACGGGGGAATTTAGTAATCAATCGAGCGTCAAACCAAACCACCAACTAAGGCGATCAATTAAATAATGAAGGCTTTTTTTGCCAATATAATGCATGTGTGTGTTTATTTGTATGTAATTTTTGTTCGTAAGGATACATGATTATTTACTTGTACATATATATTTATCCTATGCAAACTAAGGCATCTGCTGCCATTTTCTAAAGCACCCAATAAGCACAACTGCTTCGCTGTGAATACGAGATGAAACCGCTTTCTCTGACAAAATTATATTAGCTATGTTCGGTGAGGATGAAATTTTATAAAGTTTTTTCGGAAAAGTGTTCTGTGACACAAAAAATTTGAAAGTTGCGACTTTCTGTTGAGGGAATTTCACTCAGAAAAACTTGGAAGTGAAAAACAGCTGATCGTGACTTGGGAAAGCAACAACAAAAACTTAAAAATTTGAGCTATTAACCAATCAAAAAAAGCAAACTTTTTACTTTTTGGGTTTTAAGTCATTCTCACTTAACTAACACTTCTTTGCAAATTTTTTAAATTCCCAGAAGAGTCACTTATTAAAAGCGATTCGAGGATGTTTCCTTTCAATGATCGTTGACAATCCGATATTTTGTCTCATCAGCTAGTCGAGATTTTAGCTGTTTGGTTAGAATTATACATGATATCCTCCCCTAGTAGATTATTTTACTAATTAAAACTTTATTTGTCGTTAAACAAAAATTTAAGCCCATGAAATTACCCTAAATTCGTAACCTTGCACATAGACACATTTCGGCAAATAAGTGGCTGACAGCAAAAATGGCCTACTACATAAGTCAGCCGTCTAATAAATGAAACCTGCTAAATATCTTGTCATTATAGTTACATGCACCTGCAGCAGGAAGGGTCTCTCAATATGAAGAGGTGCACTAAAATTGAGTACTGACCCAAGAGAGGGCCAATAAAAAGCGATAAATGTCAGTTATTGAACTCAATGATCTCCACAGAATGCGTACATGCATCAATGACGCTAACAATAAAATACTTTCAGCAACGTCGGGTGAGCCATTCCATAGCCTTAATTCGGGGGTTGTTCAATAAGTTCTTTTATCATTATCTTTGATATCAGAAGCCTAGTCTCTCAACAAACATGGAAAAAAATGAACTTCGAGTGGTGATTATTGGCGTAACAACCCGTTAGCAAACCCAAGAAAACTCTAGTTAAATATTACGCAGAGTCTGCTCCATCAGTTTCAATGGTTAAAAATAGTTTTACTGACTTCTCTTGATCAGTTTATTGAGTTCGCTCGACATTTGATGATCTGACGCTGCAGGTATGTAAAGTGGCTGAGACCATAAGTATCTAACCTGAGTGAGCACATCACAACTTTAATCCACGCGATATGTGCAGCGATTGATTGCAGTGTCTGTCAATATTCAGCTGTAATCCGAGGTGTCACTGGCATTTATTACCCTGAAAATAATAAAATGATTAGCGAGGAATTTAATTAGTATCGATATTGATTTTAAACAGCCCACCAACTTGGCGAAGAAAAAAACTCTGTTTTATTATGACAATGGAACCCAAAAATTAAAGTACGACTACACCAGAGCTTAGCCACCCTTATCTGTTTGATAGCAAATAGAAATAAAGAAATCGGCTTAAGGCTACCGCAAGCATCACTTCAGCTAACAAAACAAAAAATATTAAAATGGCCAAATACCATATCTCATAACTTCAATTTCACTTTCCAGACTTCAAACTTTTTTACTTTCTTTTTTCTGGAAGGAGGTTCCAATTTTCTTAAGTTCAATAACGCACACTTACACAAGACGTGCTTTGCCGCCCAATCATTAATTGATCAACAATTTAAATGCTTGGTTTAGTGGGTAATTGAATCGTTGACTTTCGAAGTTTGCTTTGTGTACATTTCTAAACTTTTAAGAATTTGCAAACTTTGTGGCAGTTTATAATTTCTATGGAAACGCATAAATCACAAAAGTTGAAATGGTCTTTGTTTGTTTAGAATAAATAATTTTTAAACTCCAAGCAGATTTATTTTATTTTATGAAAAGTTAAAAGTTTTAATTCGATTAGAGCAGCAAATTATTTTTATACGTGTGTGTGCAATTGAAAAGTCTCAAATATTTGCTGATGGGCAATGTCATAGTAGATACTACAATGCCTATGTTATCCCTTTATGTACTCAGCCACAGCTCAGTTATATTTAAAACGGACATGGTTTTGGCTGATCTCATAAAGTTGAACATCAAGTGCAGCTCCTGCACTATCTTTCAGAAATTTGTGGAGTTTAGAATGTTTAAAGACGCTTTAATCTTTACTTAAGGATGTATTTTGTAATTCCGACTAGAAAAATTAGTATTGTGACCAAATATATAGCGACCCCTAATGGAGATTGATACAACAAAGTACCTGCGCAACCGATTTTTGCTCGGTATTTTCATAGGTTGCCATACAACTTAGTTTGCTTTAGATACTCATCAGTAAAGGTATTCTGGTTCTTTGTATGAATAATTTTACTTATCAGCAGTGGAGTTTTAAAAAAGAGATTTCAAAAACATATCTTGTTAATAGAAAGCTGTTTAAATATTTTTTTTACTGGTAAAAAAATTTGAATACACATATTTACTCCTTGGTAGCTGCTCGAAGAAGTTTTCCCCATATTTTCGACAAGTCTTTGCAAGATTTCTTCCTGAAGTGTATTGTTAGAGGCTGTCGATTGTTATCAAATAATCGAAAAAGAATAGGGTCACATGGGTATATTTATCGGTTAGTGCTCTATAAATCGGTCAACATTCTTTGAGTTCTTCTTTATGTTTCAAGATAAAATTAGCCATAACGTTTTATATTTAATACATAAGAAATCTAAGCCAACAATTTCGTTTTTCCACACCATGTTCCGAGTACTTCTCTGATTTTCTTCGGAAGCATAACTTTTAACGTATTTGGTTGCTTAACTCTTGAAAACGCCACACATTGAATTTAGCTCCACTCCTAAACCTCAAGAGTTTGTCCCTGAGCATTATGTGCAGCGAGCCAAATGTTGGCCTTATTGGAAATTGATGACGCGGAAACTCCCTAAAAACATCCCATGTGGCCACACCTTGGAAAAAATTCTTAGAATGTAGTACACTATGCACATACCAAATTTCATGCAAATCGTTTGAGGGGTTTTCGAGATAGTCTGGATATACAAATATGCAAGAATAGGTCGTTCAAAATTATAAGATATAACGGAACAAGAAAGAAAATGAAAACAATTGAACATTGGAGTAATAGAACATAAACCGAAACAATATGCAAAAAAAAAGGGTGGCTGAAATTAGTAGATAACTAAACCCTAATTATATTTACTGAATTGGCGATATAGCTTTAGGGCTTGTCAAATAAGTCTTCATATTTTATCTAAAAAAAAGTAATGAAGTAACATTAGACCATTTATTCTATCTAATTTTTTAGTCAAAATTGGGGGCAGTTTCAAGTCCCTATACATATTTTTCAAAATTTATCCATAAGATGACCGGTGTCAATATTAACATAGTTGGCTGTAGTGGGTCACTCTTGTTCAAAAGTAGGCGTGGTTAGTAAACGATGTTGCATAGCAAGGAATTTTTGCAAAAGTTCATTCGCCTTTTACTATAATTTTCTCAGAACAGCCGGTTCTATCGTACCTGGGTTCCTGGGTTTTTTTACCCTTCCAACTGCTGTTATTTCAGTGTAACCCTGTCTAATAATAAAGACTTAAAGCTAATAGAGAGGCACTAGCTGCCGTACTGGTCGATATATTTTGAAAACTTGTATAAACGATAAAATATGCATGGTATGTAGACAGGGACTGTGTTAATGTAAAGATAGTTTTTTATTTGATCAAGAGTTGAATTCGATAAGCAGTCTCAAGCCACTTATATAGTAATTTCGTGGTCCAATTTTATGACAATTTGGTAAGCTGTCTCACATATCTCTTCTCAAAAACAGAGTGACTAATTTGTGAGCTGGTTCTGGCCACGTATAATATTGCTTTAAAAACTAGAAAATAAAAAAAATAATAATAATATACATATCGATATATATAAATTGCTGTTTGTGAGTCTCGCTAAAACTCGAGAACGGCTGGAACGATTTCGATATTTTTGGTCTTAAATTATTTGTCGACGTCCAGATAAGATTTAAAAGATGAATAAATATGAAAGTTGTATAGGGATAGAGATAGGGGTAGGAATAGGAAAAGGGATAAGAATAGGGATAGGCAATATTTCTAGATCCATGTAGGTAAATTTCTGGGCAGCACAAAGTCTGCCGAGACTTCTAGTATTTGATAAAAATAAGATAAAAAAATAAAAATAATTTTTCCAATGTGCCAATCATTTTACATTTTACTTAGAGGAAAAATGAGCTGAACAAATTTTCTATAGTGTAAAAAAACGCGCTTGCAAATATTTTGGAAAAAATTTTAATTTTCGTCCATAACGAGAAATATTTTTAGTAAAAAAATGGGCAAAATCATCAATGGCGTTCCACTTCGTCCACCGTTGGGTTTCAATAGCGATATAAGCTAGCTAGCCAATAGCCGACTTCCATCTTATTCGGTGTTGGCACGACGGTAAACTTAATTCACCAACGCTGCTTTGAAAAAGGCAAACAAATTGTCTGAGCTTATAAGATAAAGGAGAACGTTAATAGTAAAATTTTACTTGAGAAAACATCGTCGGCTAAGTGGAATACCAAAATATTTTATAAAAACGCCATATTTTATAATTTGTTTCACGAACGCTCCACCTGAGAAAGAGTTTTAAAAATGCCCTATCTCAATTAAAATTCAATATATTTTCAACTGAGATAGGTTGTTTTTGAACGAAATTTTGGTATATGGCGTTTTTGGTAAAAGTTCTGAAATAGGGCGTTGTTGAGACAAATTCTAAGATAGGGGGTTTTTGAAAAATATTTTGAAATAGCGTGACCTTTCACCCGGCAGTGGACATGCTAATTATATTGATTTCGAAATAGTTGTCAAAGGCTTGCTTTGAATGACGCATCCATTCATATCAAGTTTTTAAATTCACAGAACTTTGGTGGGTAGGAAGATAAGCCTGGCAAGCTACTCGTGAATTTCCTCACTCTAAAGCTTTACATTGTTTGACCTAGTCATCAAACTTGAAACTTCATCAGCAATCTTTTTGTGTGCTCTTGCTCTCACAAACTTTGACTTTTGAATGCAACTGTGTCTGAGCCACTTAATGTCTTCGTAAAAGATATGATTTGTGAAAGAGATGCAAATGCAAATGGAATGAAATGTCATCAACTGGACGACTGATAATAATGAAATATAAAGTTTAATTGATTTGCCAAGTAAAAGTTTTGCAGAGGCTTACTAATTTTGCTCTAAAGCTCCCTCAATAAGCACCATTTCTATGCCCAAAGTTCTATTGAAGCGAGCTGGAAATGAGTGACTTCAAAGTTGCAAAAATAAATATTTTGCAGCAGTGTAAAAAATATAAGAATGAATGTAGATGTATTTATTTGTCGTGCAAAAAAGATATAGGCAAAGTTCGAATTGCAGTTGCGAATAACTTGGATGAGCAATTGAGTTGAGTCATTTGATTGGCTGGCCTACAAAGTAGAAGCAAGTAATGATTTGCGAAAAGCCATTTCGTTTGTTGGATGAGCATAGAGTGAGGCAAACGGCGTCGATACAAATTTAATTAATATTCAGAAACTCCAACTGAGCAAAGGTATGCACCACCCTGTCTGTATGCAACGCCTTCTATAACAGTAAGGACAAACAACTTTTAGTATATGAAATTGAAAGTCCAGCTTTCGATCGAATATAAGATGGGAGATCTCTTGCAATAACTCATACTTTAAGTGCAAGTAAAAAAAAGCGAGCACTTTAAAAGCTAACAGAATGGCTTCTTAATCAAATATACAGCATATTAATAGCAACAGACACAAGGAAGGTAGGAGGTAACAGATGTAAAGTTTTTTTATTTTTATTTTTTCACTGCATGAAGCAAGTTGATCAAATCCAATGCCACACCCGTGACGACCAACAAGCTTTTCGGCTGGTGGGTCTCGTCTACATGTTTCTTATTTTATAAAACCCTGCATGTATACATTTTGTGGAGTTTTGAGGCTTCAAAAAATCCGCCACCATTAATTTCATGTTGATTGGGTTTCAGTATTTGTTTTACTTTGGGTTTCTGCTTCTGCTTCTGCTTGTCAGGCTTCAAATTGGAAGCATTCTGCTCACTATTTTGGTTGTTGTTTCGATGTTGGTGTTGTTGTAATCGCACTAGTTTTGGAATAGTGTTATAGATATGGGCAGTCCCTTTTCAGTAAAGTCTCGGGTTTCGTTAAAACCGGCATATTATTATCTTCAGGATAGGTTATTATCGTGCTTATCGGTTCTTCCAAAGTATATAGATAGCGGGAGGTGGAAAAAATTATATAGTAAGATCGGCTTTGAGTCGTACATAACCATGATTTAGATTTGTTTTCTGTTGCCTCTTTCGATTCAGTTTAGGTTGCAGAGCTATTTTAATTTTGGGTTTGGGTTCGGCTTCACCTACGGCTTAATTTCCGTTTTGGGTTCAATTTCGGTTTCGGAAACATTTTTTTCTGGCTTCTGTTCAACTCTCATATCCAAGTTCTTTTCTGTTAGTCATTTACGACTTCATTTTCTCTTCTTGTTCCCGTCGGACTTTGGATGGTATCGATACATGTTTCTATTTAAATTTTATTTTTGGTCTCGGCTCCATTTTCTTCAATGCTTCAGTTTTATTTTATTTTTTGGTTTCGACTCCATTTTCTTTGTTTATTTCGTTTCAAAAGTGGTTTATAATTTCAGTTTTGATTCTCTTTCGCATACTTATTTTACTTTTATTTCAGGTGCAGATTCACTTTCTGTTTCTTTTTCTTTAATGTTTCAGTTTCATTTTATTTTCTGCCTCGGCTTTCTTTTCCTTTCTGGTTCCGGTTGAACTTTCATTACTAATTTCACTTTTGATTTAAATGCACTTTCTTATTCCATTCTTAATTCAGTTCCAACTTTTGCTCTGTGTCTAGTTTCATTCAGTGTTTTGTTTCCAGTTTCGTACCTGATTTTGGTTTTCATTTCTGCTTTTAGCTTTTGTTCCGCTCGTCACTATTGTTTCGGTCAACAGTTTTATTTCGATTCCACTTCTGTTTAACGTTTTCTACTTTTCTGGTGCCAGTTCACGGTAAGGTAACAGTTTCAGTTTTGTTTCGAGTTTCCTTTCCTCGTAGGTTTCCATGGATCTGAAGTTGCAATCTTGTTCGCTTAGGTTTCGGTTTGGTTCCGATTCGACCTTAAGTTGTGAATACGATTTTTAAGCAAATATAGGTTCCCAAATAGTCCGCTAGCAATTTGTTATTAAGCAGAGTGACCGATAGCTAACCGCACGGAAAATGCGGCGAAAACTCTTCACACCGCTAAAGTGTGAAGTGGATTAGGGAATTAGTCTAAGGGGCACATATGTGAAACGCAATGCAACGAGCCACTTCTTCTCATTTAAAAAGTATATAAAGGCATACACTCACTTCCCTGACTGGCAGTAAATGGGAGTTGCTATATGAATTTGCTTGGTATTAAATATGGGTGAAAGTGTCACAGTGACTTACATAATAAGCCCCTAAGTTCAAGAATTTGAAATACTGTAATACTCTGTAAAATTTTCAGAATAATACTCAAACCATTTCGAGAAAGTCTGATCTAAACAGGATTGCCTAGGCCCATACAAAATGTTAAGCCTCCGTCCTTGATTGGCATGGCACTGCGCTTAGTTCATGGTGCATTAATCTCTGAAGATCTACCTAGGTTGTCGAGAACATAGATAACTTTTTTGGGATAGCTTGCAGGCCACATGAATGTAATCTGCACACACTACTCCCAATTTGAAAGTCACACCTAAATATTTGTTGTGTGTCTAACTCTTCTTCGCTACAATCTGATGGGATGCTTACTGACGGAAACTAATTGGTTTAGATTTATTAACTTAAAAGTCGGGGTGGCGTATACCTTTGTAAATTAATTAGCGACATAAATCATTTATTAATTAAAATTCATTCGACACTAAGAACTCAGATGTATCGAAAAAGTTACGAGTCATGACTAAAATACCATACACAACCCACAGCCTGCGTTCGCTTATCTGCACGATACAGTTGAAAGTGGCTGTAGACAAATGTTTAAAGACAACTAACTACGTATAATTGCTTTGTGTTTACTCGTAATGAGTGTTCATCTCTGAAAGTGACAACGCCATGCACACCAGTCAGCCACCAACCGCATACAAAAAACTAATTTCTAAAACTATTTAAAGTACATATAACTAAGTTGAAGAAAGTTTTAAAATTTCACAAAGTTTGTGAGTGCCACTATGAAGGCGCAGTGGACGGAGAGCGCATTAAACTTGCAAATAGATATTATATCTAAGACTATGTGCGTGTCATTTGAAAGCGAGCGGCAACCAACACTTGACAGACGACTCGAAGTGCGTTGCATGTCATCGCATTAGACATCAGTCAAATGGATGTACAGTCAACGTCAAAGCGGTAGCACAACCGCCCATGAGCTATTCTTTTATACTTTTAACGAATATAGATGATGATTTTCACCGATACTTATTAAACTACAAACTGTGTGAAACTTCATGTCCTTACCTTATTAATCAAAAGATATAGCCTATATCATATAAGACAGGTTTCTACGAATGATTAATCTAAGTTTAAGTAGATATCACTAAAATTGTGGGAGTAGTTCGTGTTCAAACAGATAGACGAATGGACAGGCGGTCAAAGTTTTTTCGACTCAACTCAGCGTTCTATTAATTTCAGTATACTTTTTGATGGGTTCACCTCTTCTTCTTTCCATATCGAACCAAAGTTATAATATTTCATTTTCACTTGCCCATAGGGTTAGGGGGCAGAATTTATATCCGCGACAGGTATGTTGTCTTAAAAGGCGACACTAACTCCAAGGGCCGATGGTGCGACGGGGTCAAACAAATCGCTCTGAAAGTTATCATGCTAGTAAGAAAAGGCGCTAGAGGAGTGTTCTTGCCGTTATTCAAACGAGCAAACAAATAAAAAAAAACACCCTTATCTGTTTCTATTGCCGTTGTGTGCGTATTTAATTTATTTTAACTCAAGGCCCTTAGATGGTGTTCCCATTTTTTACTTTTATGCTGGTCAACAAAGTGTATATTTACCGACATTGATCAGCTCTCTAACTAGCGTAGTTGTATGGTTGTTAACAAATAAATAATAGATTTTTACTTTAATCGAACATTTTTTGTTACCGATTTTTGTGGATCGATAAAATTTATGGAAACCATCGAATTTTAATACATCGATTATAAGGATTACAAATTTCAAATATATTTTGGATGAAAAAAGGATAAAGCTATGTATACACTACAGCTGAAAACACAAAGTCTAAAAAATTGATTTATGAACAAGAAGTCTTATGTTTATGTTTATTTATTGAATTTCCTAGCACAACAATTTAACAAAATTATTTTATAGTGCTAGTCAGGACTACGTGACGTTATAAGATAAGAATTGAATTGTAATAACAGGTGTCAAAAGAAAACTTAAACCATGGTATGCAAGATTATAATTTAATTGATGAATTAAGAAATTATATAAGAGTTTAAAGAAGTAGAGTTAGAGTAGAAAAGTTAGAAAAAAAGAGTTATAGAAGTAGAACAATAAATAGTACAGAACAGCTGGTGAATGAAGGATGAGTAACATTGTAATATTAGTAAAATGGTATCCAGAAAAGAAGACCTGGAAAGAAGCGAGTTCCAAAAACGTATTGAAGTAATAAAGAACTGGGGATCAGAAGTTAGCATACGATATCTGACATGCGAGAGGAGGAGAGCTCTTGATGAGCGTAAAAAGATAAGCCTTCGATAGAGATAATTAGGTTCCTTCGTGTATATTAATTTGTGCAGAGTGATAAGCGTTCTAACTTTAAAAAGCTTGCGAAGGAAATGTTTAGCAGTTTTTTAGCATGTAATGAAACGTGGTCAAGCCTTTTCAACCCATATACGTATCTTGCAATGTTGTTGTACGCAACATCAAGCTTCTTTCTGCAGACAAAGTCATAATTACGCCCTTATTCTAGTGTGGTAACAATATTCGGTTTACCGGCAAATAAATAGTTTGGAAACTTTTACACCCTTTTGGTATTCTGCCGGCTTAACTGGCAGTTCAATTTCATAACCACCAAATTTTCAAATATTTTTTGTGGACAGAAAATACGGCAAATTTTTTACACATACTAGTTCGCAAGAATTAATAAACAATATAAGCATTTTTTTACATGAAGTTTCGATCGCGGTGGCATTTTGTTCTCCACTGCGCATTGTCTGTCTTTGACAGCGGTACCATGTGCGCTAGAAACGCGGTTACATGAACTGCATTGCCAACGGTTACGATTTTCGGTTAGATAATCTTCCAGGTACAAAATTAACGGTTACGCACAGAATTGACCCGTTAGAGTAAATTTCGTAACCGTAGATCAGGGTTGGAATCAAGTACGCTTTGTAGTCGAATATGTAATGGAGTGAAATGCTTAGTCAACTACAGTGAGCCACGAAGCATCCCGTAAACTTTTCCTACCGTACCAAAGATGTGGTCCTTCCAAGTTAACACA
This sequence comes from Merzomyia westermanni, assembly GCA_949987695.1. Lineage (NCBI taxonomy): Eukaryota > Metazoa > Arthropoda > Insecta > Diptera > Tephritidae > Merzomyia > Merzomyia westermanni. The sequence goes on along the minus strand of OX465288.1, from coordinate 44,438,844 downwards.
TTGTTGAAAACAACACTCAGAATAGAATTGTCAAAAAGTATGTGGTCCAAGCCGTTAGTTTCAAGCCCCTTTCTGTGAATGACTACACACTTCGATTTCTTTGTGTTAAGACACAATCCATTCCGAGAAGCCCAAGCACCTATTTGATTCAAGTCGTAATTTATGTTGAGTATGCATAAACTGGTTCGATCACTAGGACAACACGCATATACTTGTACGTCGTCGGCGTAGATGTGAACACCACAATGCCTAAGGACCGCAGGCAAGTCATTTATATGCAGAACAAATAACAGAGGACCCAGAATTGAGCCTTGACGGACAACTCGAACTACATTTAAGAAATCGGACTTTAGACTTTCTACATCTACTGCCTGAGTTCTGTTGCCAAGATAGGATCTGCTGATGGCCGTTGCGTGGTTGGAGAAATTGGACAAGTTTTTAAGCTTGCTACAGAGAAGAGTGTGGTCAATAGAGTCAAAAGCGTTAGGGTGGTCTAGAAGGGTTAGAAAAGCGGTATAATTATCGTCGATTCGTTCTCGAATGTCCTCTATCACCGTTAAGAGTGCCGTTGTACAGCTTCTTTTTGGCCTAAAACCAGACTGACGGTCTGACAGAAATTTGTGTTCGTGCACGTATTAAGAGATCTGACAGTGCAGAGCTCGTTCAACTACCTTCGACAGGAAAGGCATTATAGCTATTGGGCTATACTCCTTGTTTTGCTTTGAAACCGGGATTACCTTTGCGGCTTTGCAACAATTAGGAAATACACAAGTCGTCAAGATTGAATTGACCAAATAGGCTATATAGGGGAGGACTTTGGTGAGAATAATATTCAAGAATTCGGAACATATACCGTCAAAGCCGATAGCATTAGACTTAATAGAAAGTATGGCATGCAGAACATCACAATCGTCGACACAAACGAACTCAAGGGGACTGGCATCAACATTAACACGGTCACAGTAGTTGTCGACGGAGATGCTATCTGCTGCGATTGGCAGGCTTACAAAGTTTTTATTAATTTTTTTGTTTGCGTCGATGTCACGCAAAATAGATAGATCACTTTTAGATTTTCCAATCTCGATATTCTTAATAGAGTACCAGGTTTCCCTCCTATTTAGAGCAAAACTAAACATATTTTTATAATAGATTTCCTTAGCCAGCTATGCGCTTCCGTTGTACGGTATCTTTTCCACCGTGCATAAGCAAGGTTACGCAAGCGAATTAGGTTTTGTAAGCTGGCATTGAACCAGAGGTGGTGGGTGTGTGTAATTACCTTGTGCTTCACTGGAACATAGTTGTCAAACAACCTATAATATAAGATTGTAAGAATATTGCCTGATCGACGACAGATGTCAGCGTACGTATCTCACTCCATTCGACCGACTCTACTGATTCGGCAAGAGAACGATAGTCTATACATCTGAAGTCACGATACGTAAAAGTGGACGGCGTGATATTTGAAAGTCGTAACATAGAAATATGAGGTCATGTTTTGAAAAGCAAGATGCAGAGAGTTGATTGTAATGGAGCGATTTCGGAAGAGAGTTCACAAAGAATAAATCAAGCAGCGAAGAACTAGAGTTAGTGAAGTGAGTAGGTAATGCCGAGCTCTTGGGAAAAAGTACAAGAGATGCCATGCTTAGCTTTAAACTAGAATTCACCAGCAGGTTGCTGTTGAAGTCACCAGCAATGATAGTATTTTCGTAGTTTAGTAGCGGTTGGAGAAGGTCAATGAAACCGGAGAATTTTACTTTCCGATTAGGTCTATATGCATAGCCAAGATCTTCCTATAGTTTTCGGAAAATATATCAACGAAAACATATTCGACGTAATCACCGAGACTAGAACTGCAACAGAGCTTATAAGACAGGCTATTTTTAAGAAATATAGCAACACCACTACCATGACCACCTTTATCAGGTCTGAAAAGTTAATATCCATCTAATTTAACTTTCGTCGTCTTTATGGTGTGCGGAAAACCAGGTCTCAGAAATACATATGACGTCGATATCAAAACCTGAATCGGAATTAGAAGACGCCGATCGCAGTGAACAGACAGTAACTACCAAAGTTTTGACAACAGTCTGTGGGACGCCGTTTTAGCTTGAAGTGGTGTATTTTGAATCGATGTGATCGTTTTTTGATAAATATTAATAGAACAGAAACAGTGTCTGTACTAAAATTGTATCCGCGTATAAGATAGTGAGGAGTATCCGAGCTCTGGGATTGACAATGTTTGTAGAGAACGTGACGAATTAGAATTAGATCAGTAAGGTATGTGGAGCTCGCAGTCTTATGTATGTTATGTGATATTTATTAATGTTATGTAATTTTTATACCACCTAGCTGGGTAGTTGTTACATAAATTAGGAATTGAAAATGTCTGGATTATATCTTGTTTGGCTTCTGAAAGTCGACTAAAAAAAATACTTCCGAAAGCTAGAAAAATAGTCCAAGCCGGGTATGCTAGGGTTATGTCGTGCACTGTATGTATGTATGCATGCTGATAAGTGTTATGCCCGAAGAGTTGGTTGAACGTTGATCGCACTCAACTACTGAGAGTACAAGTAGCTCCAGCTGTCCTCGCTTGCGAAGGATGCTCGCTGTAGTGTGGTGCGTTGAGTACTTAACGAACACAAACTTAATTGTTAATTTATGCTTAGAGTCTGTGGGCAGGTGTTAGTATGTCTATGTGTGTGTGTAAGTGCAGCTACAACAAATGTTTGTTCACGGTGTTGCCTAAAATGTGATAAACTAATTCCAGTACTTGGCTGGCTGTGTCATACTGCAGCGCACCTACCTACGAATCTAACTTTCACTTTTTTCACCTTCTGTGAGATTAGTGTGACGGTTGTGGTTGCATGACACGGTCAGTGACATCACCAAACTATTGATACTTAATCACCCACGACTGTAGTTGAGATGTGGTTCGTTCATTGAACTTGTAAGCATTCTGTTTAAGATATTTAATAACTTGATGAAAATTTTGGTTTACGCTTAGACACGTGCGATAAAAGAGTGCTTCATCGGACGTTGGAGAGTTGCAATTTAGAATTAGAAGACCTAAATTAACATGGGTTGTCGTTGGTAAGCCAACTGTAATATAATGAGAGGCCAAAGTATAAATCTGGAGTATAAACAATTGTATGTTTGTCGATAGCTCTGCTGAGGCTGAATTGAAATTCAAATAAAACTAAATTCAATATGAAACATGTAACGGATTTAAGTTCGAGTATGACCGAAATTTTATACGCAGATGTGGGCTTTATCAAAAAAAAATTACATAATCATGCCTATATAAACAGCTTCGGCAATACTTCAGGGTGATTGAGTTCAGCTGGATTTGAGAGAATAATTATTTAACGTGCTATGAACCGATTGATTTCATGCAAGCGAGTTTATGCTTACAAGTACTGGAAACGTGTCGACCAATTTTCACGAAAGTGGATAAACTTAATAATCACATTCAATAACAGTGCCTAAGCACAGAAGGTACCATGTACACTTAAAGTTTCTTCTAGAATAGTTAATATAGGTTTAACTAGCTTATTATACCTTTCATTAACATGAAATGGTATTATAACTTTGGTCCGATGTTTGTAAGTATGAGAAGAAGAAGAGATAGACCAACCAATAAGTATAACGAAATGATCAGGGCGATGAGCTGAGTCGATTAAACCATGTCCGTCTGTCTGTTTGTACGCAAACTAGTCTCTCAGTTTTTGAGATATCTTGATGAAATTTGTTATGGGGCCGCCATTTTGCATTAGATTAATCATTTGTCGAAATCAGCAAGATCAGAGCAATAGAACGCATAGCTACCATACAATCGATAGTTTCGATAAATGGTTTTGGGCTATAAATTTTGCAATTAAAAAGCTGCGAACGTTAAGTTTTGCACGTTTGGTACTTATCTATATATAATAAATAAAATAAATAAAGTAAAATAAAATAAAAACCAGACTAGCACAACATAAATGCGACGTAAAACAATGCCATTACTCTAGCACTCAGAAAACAGCACTTACGGCTCACTGTGCAACTAGCGGCCACTCTCCCAATTTCGAACGGACAACAATTTTACAACAAGAACAACACTCCGCCAAACATAAAACTCAATTACAAAACGGACACTGATAACGTCGCACCCTATATAGACATTTACTAACGAACAAGACAGTACGAAACTCCGCGACGTGCAAAAATAATGTATTTTGATGTTTATGATTGCTTACCAAATTGTTTATTGTTGTATGTGCTTTTTTGTTATTTATTGTTACAGTTCCCTGAAGACGGTTACCGTAGAGTAACCAAAATATATTGAAAAAAAAAATATACCTCGAGCCAGAAACACATCAATTTTATCATATAACAAGTAAGGAAGTCTAAGTTCGGGGGGAGCCGAACATTAAATACCTAGTAGTGATCTATTATGGCGTCCCAATTTACGTAGGTCAATTTTAATACTTTCAGTTCCTATTTGCGTTCAAATATACAGACTGACAGACAGATAAACGTATCGAGAGAGGGACATGGCTACATCGACTCAGCTCATCCTCCTGTAGCCCGATTCTGTAACTTTTAACCACTCGCCGAGCGTTAAGCTTATCGCCAAATTTCGGCGTTTGTTTTTAACGAAAGTGCGATTCTGTAACTCTCCTTTAACGCCGCTAAACAGCTGACCCTTGATGGTGATCAAATATGGCAATACTTCTCTTTTCGCCGTATTTTGCACTAAATTACATGCAAAAAACTCAAAACTAATTTTTTTACTTTTTCCAAACGCTAAAACACTTGCAAATATATTAACGCTATTGTTAACACCTCGAAAATAATTCGCGACAGCTAGTGAATAGGGAAAAGCATTAAAAATGGTGTTAAGCGAAGTTAACGCTAACACCTGGCGTTAAAATAGTTACAGAATCGACCTTCTTCTCATACGTACAAAAATTTCATGTTCATGAAAGGTATGAAAATCAAAAAAGATATATGTACAACTTCGCTTTTGCAGTGGGGTATTGACAACTAGCCCGGATATTTTACTTTTCATCCTCAAGGTTTTGATATATATTAATAAATATATATCTCGATTCGTTTATGCCGAATGAAGTAATATACCTTGTGTGGGTAACAAAAATAGATAAAAAAAAGGGTGTCTTTCATAGGCGGCAAAGAACTCAACCGATCTTTATGAAATTTTCACAATATATACTTGGGTTCACTGGGTACAGCATAGGCAATATATATAAAGTTTCAATTCGTCATAACTCCGAACTTGTTTGGTCTAAATTAATGAAATTTGGATATATGTGTCACTTAGTCAATATCTACATAATTTTTCAAAAGTGGGCGGTGCCACGCCCACATATTTTTTGGGTTGTTTTGCTTTTGAACTTTCACGATATGTTCAGGAGTTCGCTGGGCGCTCTGCATATATAAAGCTGCAGTTCGGTATAGTTAGGAGTTTATTTGGTTCAAGTTAATGACTTTTTATATATAGATCTGTTCTTTGTATTAAAACGTCAAAACAACGTCTACCGGGTTTGCTGGTATATTATAAAATGGCGAAAGCAAACTACGAATTTCAGCATTCTTTTGTAAAACTGAGAGACTAGTTTGCGTTCAAATAGACAGACGGACATACAGACAGACGGACATACAGACAGACGAACAGACAGACAGACGGACGGACATGGCTTAATTAATTTCTCTTTTCGTCCTGAACATTTTGATATGTACGTATAAGTCAATATCTATCTCGATTCGTTTATGCCGTTACGTACTGCCGTTAGGCGACTAAAGTTAATATACCTTGGGTGCGTAGAACTACTTGGTATAAAAAGGTTGCTAAAAACTTTAATACTAAAATAAAATAAAAAATAAAAAAAATATAATAAAAAAAAATGAAAAAAAATATGAAAAAAAAAATTTAACAATAATAATAATAAAATAAAATATAATAAAATAACCATACCAACAAACTTCAATTTAAATATGTTGCTATTTTTGCCGGCTCAATTGAAAAACGCAGTTTTCGGGTTTTTTCCGCCAATATATTTCGGTTACTCTACGGTAACCGTCCTTAGGGCCACTAATGACAACATGAAAACAAGAATATACAAACAATTTATATAAAATAATTCACCTACAAAAATTCACAAAAAACAATTTTTGATAAGATACATTATCTATTTTTCCGTCCGCACCGTTTAATCGTCGAGATTTACTGTCTTTTTTGTCGCCTAGTAGATGCCTGTACAAGTGATCGCAATGAGTGGTGTCTGTTTTGTAGTTAATTCTTATGTTAGTCGGAGTGTTTATTATGTGCAGCATTTATAAAATGTATCGTTTGTTGTAGTGTTGTTCTTGTTCGAGAATTTCTGCTCCGTCAAAATTCGGTGAGTGGCCAGTAGCTACACAGTGGGCCTGAGGCCGTCAGAGTCTAGTAGTCCAAGTGTTCATCCTAAACGTTTTACAGTGTTATCCAATAGCTTTTCCATTACAATATCGGCGATGACTGGAGAAGTTGGTGATCCCATTGGCAATCCTTTGATCTGTGCTTATATTGTCATTAAATTTAAAGTACCTACTCTCCTGGATGCAGAAAGTAACTATCTCCATAAATATTTGTTTCGGTATTTTTGTGTGTTCTTTTATTGTTGTCCACTTTTCTCGTATTACGTCGAGTGCTAAATGTATTGTACGCTTGGAAAAAGTGGCACTACGTCAAATGAAATCAGGTTTTCGTCATCACAAATTAGTGTATTATTTACTCTATCTTTGAAATCAATACTATTTTGAACATTGTGTATTGAATTGTCGGTAACATATTTGCATAGACCGTGAGCTGGCGATTCTACAGCAGAGCATATTGGTCTGAGTGGTGTTCCTGGTTTATGTATTTTCGGAAGCCCATAAATCCTTGGGGCTAGTGCAGTGGTTGTTACAAATTTATTTCTGTCCGGCTTCGAAATTAGATCCAATTTGAAAAGTTTGTCTACCTAGTTATTGTTCTTTGCTTGTAATCTCGTCGTGGGATCCTGCTTTTGGATTCTGTACGTACTTAAGACATTTAGTATATTTTCCATTTTTATGTTGTATTCTTTCGTTTCCAATGCTACACTCTTGTTCCCCTTGTCCGATGTTAGAATTTTGGTGTGGTCATTTTTCTTAAGACATTTTCTTGTCTTCTCCACTGTATCAGTTATGGCACATTCTAATGTCGTTTTTCGGTTTGTTGCTGTGTGGTATTTTATTAATAAAGAGAACTTGGTTCGTGCTTCTTCCTGTTGTTCTTTGTTTTCTTTAATTGAAATACTTAGAAACATAGAGTACAAGGGAATTGCATACATGAATTTCAAAAATAAACAGCAGAGATCAAGGCGATAGAAAATCCTCACATATTTGAACAATATAACTATATATTAGAACGACAACAAATAGAAAGTAAATTTTAGCTGGAAAAATGAAAACTCAGGTAACCTATTGATATGTGACCTGCGCTAGAAGTGCTTTGATAAGTTAAGTTTAAAAGATTTCTAAATGGATCATTCCGCATAGCTGTGGTGTTTGCTTCTTATTTTTCTATTCCGTTGAACTTATATCTGAAATATACCAACCTTCTCTTTTTCCACCATCCGAGACACACATCAGGCCAGATATGTGACATTTCAACAAGTAAAAGAAGTCCCACGATAGCGAGTTGACTTCGCTAAATTCTCCTTCGGATTCGAATGACTCGGAGAGCTTCTTCACCATCCTGGCGAAGCTGGTAGTATTGCTCAATATCACTTGGAAACTATTGAAGTTAAGTCAAATTCCGACATGCCAGCAATATTTTTATTTTTTCACTCATACAACACCTGAAAGCGCATCCAAATGCAAATAAGTACAAAATAAAACAAAAATATTCCACCAGCATAAAACATTAAAATTGAACGAGTCGCTTCCTATCAAACCTATTTACAATCATCATGCTTCTGTTGCTTTTTGCGTGCATTTATAATTACGATTAAAGCAGCAGAACAATCATACAAACCACACGAGAGGCCAAAAGCAAAATTACGCAAGTGCTCGCTCACAGCATACAAAATTAACCACATCGACCGGAATGAATTTAGTCAGCTGAGATTTTAATTTCTTCCTGCCACTGCTGCCGTCCCTCACAGCTGACATTAATAACACGCAATGGCAGAGCGTAGCCAAAATTGTCTGGCCACGCATTTTTCGAATAATACTTCCGTTCAACTCGAAAGCTCATAAAAATTACAGTAACAAGCTGATTACATACATAAACATTTATGGTGGGCAGACATGGGCATGCTGAAGTAAATGCAGTTTGAATTACAACTATTAGAATTTTCTTTCGTAATAGTAAACTCTCCGATCTGGAAATATAAGCCATATTGAATAATTTTAATCAGCAAACAACAAATTACGAAGCAGTAGAAAGTATACATTTTCATTGAAAATGTTATTTGGTTTGCATTACTAATAAAATTTTAGTACCTGGGTGACCGAGCCTTGCTCGGTATTTTTCGAATTTGTCGCAAGAGCATACATTTCCAAAATAGATTTCCAAAATATCGAACACTAACCACAAAAAGTAAACGGTTAAACCGTTCCCGAGATATTGGTCGATATAAGAAGGAATAATTATAATGCAGTCAGGTGGCAACCCTAGGTGGCAATCCTACTTAAAAATATTCTGGTTGGTATACGGCCTCAAATACCTTCCGTTTAATACCCACATTGCCATATATTGCTTAATATTTAAAAAAAATTGATATAGGTGGCAACCCTGTGAACCACTCCAAGTGGCAACACCAAAGTAGAAAATCTTAAAACAAAGGATACTACCCATATACCAAATATCATCCAAATCGGTTAAGTCGTTCCTGAGATAGTAGTAGAATAACTCGTTTAAAGTTATAAGATAAATTTAAAACATGATAAATAAAAAAAGAAAGCACTTTGCATAACAGTTAGCAGCAAACAACTGTATATTGCATACGAGAAAAAAAATTAGGAAGTACACATTTTAATTGATAATGTAATTCCTTTTGCATTACTATAAAATTATTCTAAATTTAATATAAGATTAGTCTGCAATGAGGTGAAGGTAGTGTTGCCGGCCTACCACACCAAAGGTCCATGGTTCGAGCCCTGGTACAGGTAACATCAAAAGTGATTTGAAAAAAGTTTTTCAAAACGGGGTCGCCCCTCGGCAGTGGTTTGGCAAACTCTCCGAGTGTATTTCTGCCATGACAGGCTTCTCAGCAAAAATTCGTCTCCTTTGTAGATGCCGTTCGGAGTCGGCAAAAAACTGTAGGTCCCACCAATTTGTAGGGAAAATTCAAATCGGCACACCACAAATTGGAAGAGAAGCTTGGCGCAAAAATCTCTTAGGAGGTTTATGATGATATACCTGTTGTATATCGCGCCATAGAGAGAGAGTCTGCAATGAAAATATAAAGCATTTGAATAACAGATATCAGCAAACATTGCTTACGAAAACAAAACTTTAGAAAGTATATATTTCCTTCAATAATGTTATTACGTTTCCATTACCAGAATAAATTGATAATTACCAGAAAATATGGAAAAAGGGGATTGGTATTAATTACGAGGTGTGTTCAAAACGTATCGCGAATTTTGAATTTTCGCTGGTTACGTATATTCGAATTTCGAATTTTTTGTGGCGTTATGTTGGTACTCATGTCTCTCACTTATGCCGACAAGCTCGGCCATTTTGAATGTTCAGTTAATTGTTGACAGCTGCTTTGCTTGCACGTGTTTGGGATCGTCTTCGATTTTTACCTATTCAAAAAAATGGATCAAAAAACCTGTATCAAATTTTGTGTGAAAAACGAAATTAAGTGCGCGGATGCATTCCGAATGTTGACTGTGGCATACGGAGAAGCTACCTTGGACCGAAGCAACGTTTATCGGTGGTACAAAATGTTCTCAGAAGGCCGAAAAGATGTGCAAAGAAGAACAAAAATTGGCTTTTGCACCACGATAACGCCCCTGCTCACGCATCGTTGCTTGTGCGCGACTTTTTGGCCAAAAACAACACACTAATGATGCCGCAGCCAGTATTCCCCAGATCTGGCCCCTGTGACTTTTTCTTGTTCCCTAAACTGAAGAGGCCCATGAAAGGACGACGTTACGCTTCTCTTGACTAGATAAAGACGGTATCGAAGGAGGAGCTGAACAAGATACAAAAAAATTATTTTTTGAAGTGCTTCGAAGATTGGAGAAACCGTTGGCACAAGTGTATAATATATCATGGGGATTACTTTGAAGGGGACAAAATAGATATTCATGAATAAATAAATAATTTTTGAAAAAACACAAAATTCGCGATACTTTTTGAACCTCGTATGGTACTTCAGATATGAAAAAATAAAATATTCTTTGAATAATTTTAATAAGAAATTATTTAGGAATTTGTTTGAAAGTATTAATTTTTTTATAATGTTATTCCGCTTGCATTACTATAGAAATTATATAATTTTCTTTAATTCTGAAATGAAAATATAAAGCAATTAACAACAACAATTCTTAGCAATGAAATATATATTGCTGGAGTAGTATAGTAGTAGTTATAAGTTATAGTAGTTATAAATTATCTTTACTAATATTATTGCGTTTGCATTACTAAGAACACTATTTTTGATTTCTAAAAAAAAATTTGGTTTAAGTGGATTTAAAATTCGACGAACGGTGATGAAAAATTAGATAAAAAATAACACTTTATTGGTAATGCAAACTAAAGTGCATTATTGTTAGAGTTTGATTGTTGATTGAAATATCTACGGTAGTATGCCACTATACGATAAACAGATACATGGAAGTAATTATTTCCACAGTAGCACGGGTTGAGTAGCACAGCGAAAAGAGCAAACAAATGTAAGGCGGCAGTGAGTTGTAAATTGAATTGGTGCCGTGGACAAACAAAATGATTTTGAAACTCTTGCTCGTTTTATGATTATGCATTTATTTAATTTTCATTACTTTTTTTTTGCTTCTGACCCTTTTTCGCCATGATTTCAACTGCCATTAATTTTACCCTTTCCTATACTCTAATAAATGTCAGCGGCGTACAATTAAAGGCGCATAAAATGTGCTGTGTTCAGCATGCTGTAAACAAATATGGAGTTTGTAAAGTCAACACAAAGTGAAAACTACGACTTATGCGTCCATTTTTGCTGCGGCACAACAAAAATAAAACAACAAACAGCTTAAGCTAAAAGGTCACCACCACAGCTCCAAACATCTATACGTGCATCCTTCTGCTGGTTGGGCACAACCTTTGTCACTTGGCTTGAGTGCTTGGGTGGCAATAAAACAATTTTGTGGCGTTAATCCGCGTCCGCATCATTAAAAATGCTAGTAAGTGTATGTGTACAAGTGTATCACTCAGTCAGTGAAACACCAAACGATAAGAAAAAACACTAGTTAACAACTAGAGTCATAAATCCCATCTCAAACAAGTCTAAAAAGGAAAAAATCTGTACCAAAAATTCGAAATTTTGGCAAGGGCATAGTAGTTCTAAGTTTTATTTAACAAAAGTGACTTCATTATAATCAGTGGTGTTTAAAAATATTTGCACATAAAAATTAGAATAATATTTTAACTAGAAAATTTGGTCTAATTTGAATTAGTTTGAGACTTGTATATTTCAAATATCATAGGATTTTGCCAAGTAGTGTGAAGGTAGTGTTGCCGGCCTACCACACCGAAGGTCCATGGTTCGAGCCCTGGTACAGGTAACATCAACAGTGATTTGAAAAAAGTTTTTCAAAACGGGGTCGCCCCTCGGCAGTGGTTTGGCAAACTCTCCGAGTGTATTTCTGCCATGACAGGCTTCTCAGCAAAAATTCGTCTCCTTTGTAGATGCCGTTCGGAGTCGGCAAAAAACTGTAGGTCCCACCAATTTGTAGGGAAAATTCAAATCGGCACACCACAAATTGGAAGAGAAGCTTGGCGCAAAAATTTCTTAGGAGGTTTATGATGATATACCTGTTGTTGTTGCCATAGAGAGAGAATATACCAGTTGCTTATTGAAAAAATACATTCATATTTGTTTTGGCAATTGCAACTAGTAGGTGTAACTGCAGAAGCAAATAAAATAAAATAAAATAAAATAAAATAAAATAAAATAAAATGAAATAAAATAAAATAAAGTAAAATAAAATAAAGTAAAATAAAATAAGATAAAATAAAAAAATAAAACAAAAAAAATTAAAAATAAAATAAGATAAAATAAAATAAAAGAAGAATAAAATAAAATAAAATGAAATAAAATAAGATAAAAAAAATTAAAATGAGATAAAGTCGAATAGAATAGAATAAAATAAAATAAAAAAATAAAATAAAATAGAAAATAAAAAAAATAATAATTCTATTTTGTCGACCTTTCCTTCTTAACTTTCACTTTTTGCTGGCTCCAGGTCTAGGGTTTTCTCCCAAAAACTAATAAAAACACAAGTTTAACGTTTTGCCAATATATTTCAATTGCCGTCGGCAATCGTCTTCAGGACAAACTAATAACAACAAAAACATTAATGTAATAAATAATGCAAATAACTAATAACAAATTATTTTCATACATTGATTATGTGCAGCATTTCTAATATGTATCTCTTCTTGTATTGTTTTTCTTGCTGGAGCACAGAAGCTTCGTCAAAGTTTGGTGAGTGTTCATTGCTTGCACAGTGGGCCATTAGAGCCGTTTTAATTTTTTGGGTTTGATGACAATATTTAAAGTCAGAATTATGTTGCGCTAATCTACTTTTTAATTTTGACTTCGTAGTTCCTACATAACACTTGTTACAGGGTTCGTTGAGATTACCTTTGCAAGGTATTTTGTATATTACACTACTTTTTCCGCGATTAGTATTTTTGATGGTATGGTAATTCTATACGACAGCACGTAACTGCTAATATAGGTCCAACGCGTTTTGATCTCTGTATCAATAATCCGAAAGCGGAAATTAAATAATTTGTTTCAGTGAAAAGTTATTAGTAAAAAAACCTAAAAATTGCCTAGGCTCGATCCCAAATAGGGGACTTGATCCAAGGTATTTATGTGCACAACACCTTTCTGCGTAGGCTTCAAAAAAATAACCTTAGCCGGTCCAACACCGGCTATGCGGTCCACAATATTTCTGCACAGAACACATTTCTGCACTTTTCGGTACACCCTAATCTATGATTACAACAACCACATGAAAATGACAGAAAAATTTCAACTTTAATTGCAAATACCTCTGAACAGACATAAAATATCGAATTTCCGCTTTCGGATTATTGATACGAAGGTTAAAACCCGTCGTTTGATACCTTTCCCGATATTTTTGGAGCTATATTAGCAGTTACGTGCTGTCGTATAGAATTACCCAAAAAATTATACAAATATGCGCAAACAGCTATTTGAAATTCCACCACTTATATTACATTCACATTGAGCCACAAACTTGAGTTGATTGCCAACATCAATATGAATTAACTCAAAAAATGTCCCTTTAACTCGAGTTTATGACCCAATGTGACCGCAGTCTTATTCACTTATTTTAGCAATGTTCAAGTGTAGATGGCGCACTGTTCAGTCTTAGCATTCAAATGTAGATGCCGCGAGGCATGTGAATGTCACAGTTACAATAGCGTTGCAGTACAAATTGATTTTTTTGTGCATTCACAATCGTTTATTTTAAAGAATTTATTTTTATAAAATACGCTTAAACAAAAGCACTCCGCTAATTAAAACATGGTTTCGCATGTAGAGCTAACCCCCACCTTTAAAACGATACCTTATTTTTTAATATTGGTTCCAAATGAGAGCAGAAAATTAGGAAATAACACAAAAAGACCTTACAGAAATAATATATATGATACGTCTGCGCTACTCCCTGAACATCAGATCTGTAATTTATTCTCTTTTCTGTCGGTGTGTTGATTATGTGCAGCATTTCTAATGTGTATCTCTTCTTGTATTGGTTTTCTTGCTGGAGCACAGAAGCTTCGTCAAAGTTTGGTGAGTGTTCATTGCTTGCACAGTGGGCCATTAGAGCCGTTTTATGGTTTTGTGTTTGATGACAATATCTAAAGTCAGATTTATGTTGCGCTAATCTACTTTTTAATTTTGACTTCGTAGTTCCTACATAACACTTGTTACAGGGTTCGTTGAGATTACCTTTGCAAGGTATTTTGTATATTACACTACTTTTTCCGCGATTAGTATTTTTGATTTGGTATTATTGAAAATGTGCTTTAAAGTATTTATTGGTTTTTTAAGCCGCTCTGACAGTGGTGGTACATATACTACTGATTTAAATATCTTCGGCTCGTCTACTGCACGATTATGGGTTTCTGATACCGATTTTCTTATTAAAGAATTTATAATATTATCTGGAAAATCATTATTTTTCAATATCATTCTAATTTCAGTCTTAATTTCTCTGTGGTAAGTGTCGTCAGATATTTTTAACATTCATCGAATACAGCCTCTCGCTGTATTAATTATCATCGTTTTCGGATTTTTAGAATTATAATTGATGATTCGTCCTGATGCTATAGGTTTCTTATACCAATTTAGCTTTATTTCATTAGATAAGGTAATTTTCCGTTTCAGTAGTAAATTTAATATGTTTATTGAAAGAATTGAATGCGTCAAGTGGGTTCTGTACCTCGTTTTCGTTTATTATCGCAAAAATATCATCGACGTACTTTGTAAGTAGTCTCGGCTTTCGTTCAACTTTTTCAACCGCACTTTGAAGTAACTTTTCCATAACTACGTCCGCAATGACCGGAGACGTTGGTGATCTCATTGGTAAAAGAAAATGAAACAAAATAAAATAAAAGAAAAAAAAATAAAACAAAATAAAATAAAATAGAGTAAAATAAAATAAGATAAAATAAAACAATAAGAAAATAAAATAAGATAAAATAAAATAAAAGAAGAATAAAATAAAATAAAATAAAAAAAAAAAATAAAAAAAAAAATAAAATAAAATAAAATAAAATAAAGTAAAATAAAATAAAATAAAATAAAATAAAATAAAATAAAATCAAATAAAATAAAGTAAAATAAAATAAAATAAAATAAAACAAACTAAAATAAAATAAAATAAAATAATGTAAAATAAAATAAAATAAAATAAAATAAAATAAAATAAAATAAAATAAAATAAAATAAAATAAAATAAAATAAAATAAAATAAAATAAAATGAAATGAAATGAAATGAAATGAAATAAAATAAAATAAAATAAAATAAAATAAAAATAATAATAAAATGAAATGAAATGAAATGAAATAAAATAAAATAAAAATAAGATAAAGTCAAATAGAATAGAATAAAATAAAATAAAAAAATAAAACAAAATAAAAAATAAAAAAATGAAATAAGATAAAATAAAAAAAAAATAAAATATAATAAAAAAGAAAAAATTAAATAAAATGAAACAAATTAAAATAAAAGAAAAAAAAAAATAAATTAAAATAAAATAAGATAAAATAAAAAAATATAACAAAAAAAAAAATAAAACAACATAAAATAAAATAAAAGAAGAATAAAACAAAAAAAAATAAAATAAAGTAAAAGAAAATAACCATATAACAAACAACGATTAGAGGAAAAAATGAATTAACCAGCTTGCAAAACTACACGCAGCATAGCCTATGGGTTAGGCAGCTGCGCTTGCAATCAGAGTGAGTGGGTAGATTCTCCACAAGATCCTCTGAAATAGCAAAACTATACGAATTAGTCTGACGAGAAATCATGGCTGTTTTCGAAATAGTACTATAACTATAGCCTGTATATATTTGTTGCTTTCAATTTTTCCTCTAATCAAAAATAATAATAAACTAATAATTATTATCAACTGGTCTGAAGCTCGTTACACTTACAAAAATATGTAAAAAGGAAGAAACCAACAACAAAAATCAAATAAAATAAAATAAAACAAAATAGAATGAAATGAAAAAAACAAATAAAATAAATTCGGTTGTATAAAATAAAATAAAACAAAATAAAAAATAGTTAAAAAATAAAGTAAAATAAAATAATATGGAAGAAATATAAAATAAAATAAAATAAAGAAAATAAAATAAAATTATTGTTTATATAAAAATCATTACTAAGAAATGCTTTCCATAAGGAAATTTAAAAAAAGAACTAGTGGTTTTCTCTGATTTTTTGTGGTTGCAGCACCAGAGCTTTAACCTGTGACCTTTGCCATGAGGTATTTAAATTATTTGCACTTTAAATTACAAAAGAAATTTAACTAGAAAGTATACATTTTGAATTAGTTAAAAAATAATAGTTGCTTCTATTGAAAATAGGGCGTTCATACTAGTTTTGACAACTACAACTAGTTGGTTGCACTGCAGAAATTTTGGGGCATTTAGCATTTGTGATATGACGCCATAACAAACGGAAGCATATACATACATAATGGAGTTAGGCTCTTGGCGAATAGCTGTCATTGAGTTTGGCCACATTCATTTAAAGCCATACAAATCTGTCGTTTAGTAGCTGCCTATTACTAGCGCTGGTTTTGTTTAATGGTCGAAATGTCAAATGATTTGGTGAAGTTTCAAAATGAGCCCACTAGAATGAACAAAACAAATAACATAGATCACGGATGCATTATAAATGCTCAGTTATCGCATGCAAGTCGGAAATGCAAGTTTTTCCACAGAAATATGTCACTCAAAGTCCAATATAGAAAGAAACATGGCTTACCTTAAGGCCAAAATGCCAGTCATTATTCCGACATGTCATTCACACAGTTTATGACCGTTTAATGAAGACGTACTACAACTTATTATAAGCGCCTTTGACAGCCTGTTCAGATCTCAACAAAAAGATGTCTTAAAATCGACAAAGAGATGGTGAGTGACCACTCGTCTAGGATTTGGAGTGTTTTGGATATATGGTCGATGGTGGTCGACCTACGGGATCTGAAGGCGTAATGTTGACGATGGGCTACAGTCTTTTGCATAATGCGATAGGTGAACGATTATATTCGGTATTAATAATATGGATTCCCCGGTAGTTGGTACGTTTTGCAGGATCGCCTTTCTTGTGAATGAGGCAGAGCACACTTGAGTTTAAAATGGGAAGCACGCGCTCGTTCGGCGATATTTTGCATTCGGGCGAAAACATGATTTTTAACAACTCTTTGACTAAGTAATTTATCTGGTGCTTAGTTTTTTTTAACCGGGAAATTGCCATCCTCATTTCATAAAAGAGGTTTGATGGTATAAATTTCCTTCCGTCAGGCTACTCGCCTTACTTAGTCGGCAAATCCATTCATAGAATGGGATAAGACATACCAAAAAATCTTATACTGATGCTGGCATGAATCTGTGCAGTGCGAAGCTTATTGGCGTCTTGTTTATTGAGCGCAAATTCTTCGCTGCACAAGTATGTGTGCATATCTTGGCTACCACAAGATGGTCGTCCATGTCGATACTTGGACCTAGCCCAATCATATTTCTATGCCGTCAATCGCGACATGACCAAATCAGTTTCGTGTTTTTGTTCAGCTTGATATATCTTTTCATATTGAAACTTGGTACATGAGATGCCCATATTCCGAGTCCCAGCGAAGTCGAACAACCTTCCTTTTTAGAAGATGTTAGGAAATACTACATTTTGGGCACTGAATTTTCAGACTCTATGAAGGAATGCTTGTTCTTTGAAATTCCTTGAGGTACGATCGCCAAATACAAGCATTCTTACTAAGAGATAGTATGAGTCCTTTCCCAAGTCGTGTGCCTCGTTTAATTATAAAATATTTGGTAATACCTGAATTTCAACTTTTATACTTGGTTTTTAAGTAAAAACGATGGTAATCTTTGTATCTAAGAAATATTTCACGTCCAACCTAGTCTTTTGAAGATTGCAATTTAAACTCAGTCTTAAAATGAAAATTTTGTAATTTAAAGAACTCATCTCGTGTATGTACGTGGTCCTCGAATTTCACTGATTTACCTCACAACCATTTAACAACAAAATATCAATGTCAAACAAAGTAAGCTTCGGAATGGATGTACCGTACACGTACATGACAATTCGTTGGTGAAATGAATCCCTAGCATAAAGCAGAGTATAAAGCAAACAAAATGGTTCTCCTTACGAGAAGGTGAAATTGTAAAAGATATATTAATACGCACAGTGCATCAAAGAAATGTTCAAAAAAATTGTGGAAAAATACCCACAATACACACAAAAATATTTGTAAGACTTTACGATCCACGATATAATAGGCGTTGCCATCTTACAAAGGTCGATGGTATGCCTAGAAAAATTATTTGAAACCCCTGATTGTTAGTATCGGGTAATATCTTTATGCGGAGGTAGAGCATCTTACTCTAGATCACAGTGAAGCCATCAAGTTAGCATACGGTTTGTTATTAGACGTCAATCATTTCATATACACAGATCATGATCATTTTTGTCGCTCACTGTACATAAACGCATGCATACTTGCTATAAAAAACACAGTGAATGTAATGAAATAGTGCAAAGATCGGCAACCACAAATCCGTTTTAATGAAATATTATTCCAACGTTTGCATGCAGTTTTTAAATGGATGGTGGGGTAGAGAGAACAGGGTGACTTACGAATACATATCGTAAGCTGAAGAAAAGGTAACGTAATAGCAAGAGATTGTTGTATTAAAAGACTGTGAATGACGGCAAGATTTAAAATGTGACGCAATGCTGAGCGCTGAGATATAAATAATCCCAGCTGTATTGATGCGCCACCCCCAGGGGAGTTGGCTAAGGTAAGTATGTCATGTATGGGCCATTCCACTGATCATTTACCTCCTTGAAAGCACTGATCTGAGTAATTTGAAATTAACAGTGGCTTCTCAAATCGAATTTAATACAAAACTGTTTTAAATTGAAAATGTTTTTTAAATGGTATAGAACATTTTTCAGTTCAGTTTTTTATTTTTATTTACATGTATAAGCCAAAACGCTGCGTAAATAAATTTTTTCTCAATAGACGTTGTGTGATAATCGGTATCGCTTTTTCTTGGTTATGGGTAGTGGTTATGGTCATGTGGCTATTTTCATGGTTATGCTTGTGCTTATGTTTATGGTTATGGCTATGGTTATGGTTATGGTTATGGTTATGGATGTGGTTATGGTTATGGTTAAGGTTATGGTTACGGTTATGGTCATGGTTATGGTTATAGGTATAGTTATGGTTATGGTTATAGTTATGGTTATGGTTAAAAATATGGTTTTATTGTGTTTATGTCAAACTGTGGTTAAGCAACTTTAAAATGTTTTGCAAAGTTGCACGCATTTTATAAATGTCGCGATTTGTCGTTTTTGCGGAAAGTGAGAAACACCTGGAAATGTTGAAGTTTAAAGTCTGAAGTTGCTTGAAATTCAATTTCGAAGCTCCCCAATTTTGAAATAAACAATTTTATATAATGACCAATGACTCACAGTTACTCACTAATTACGTAGCACTTGGATGTTGCGGTAAAAAGTGAAAGTTTACGTGGATTTGGCCTCATACGCACACAAACATATACATCTTAAAATCGTGAAATAACCCTGCAAAAACCTGAAATACTCGGGTACATCATCCAAAGAATACTCCTTAGGGAGTATCAGTAAAATCCAACACTTATCCTCATTCATACAAAAAAGGTGGTCCAATTTACATGGCGATGTCCGCGATTGAATCACCTAATCCATCTCGGAGTACTCCATTTATTTGCTGTTAAATACTCTATAGAGTACCTACGTGAGGGTACTCTCAAAATGCTCCCAAAGGATTACTCCATGGAGTATTTGGAAAGTACTCTCACGTAGGTGCTCCATAGTGTATTCAGAAGCAAAGTAAAGGGTACTCCGAGATGGATTAGGTGATCCAATCACCGGACATCGCCATGTAAATTGGACCACCTTTTTTGTATGAATGAGGATAAGTGTTGGAGTACTCTGATACTCCATCGTTTTTTACAGGGAAAAGTCACCAATATGTGTGTTTGTCTGCATGTGTGGACATACATATATTTAGCTTGATACTTTTGCATTGTTGTTGCAACATTGTTCATTGTAAAAATGGCGGAAACGGAAGTGGCAGCCTAAAAGCAAAATCATGGCTATTGAGCGGAAGCAATGGCAAATATGTAGTAGCAAAAGCGGTGAAGGGCATAAAAAGAAAATGACAACATAGGGGAATGCATAATGGATGACTACAGTGCAGTATTAAATTTCGGGTACCACATGTAAACATATGAACACTAGCCTGGTAAAAAAAAAAACTCAAAGATAGACCCGCCAAGCTAGATACATCGCTGTATTATGATCAAAAAAGCTAATAAAAAAATGTTCATTACAGACATTGCTCTAGCGTCCTTGATTAAGTTTTTTAGCATTCAAGCGTCTTTTGCTGTTATTAATGTTTATACAGTAGCGCAAGAAAAGTATTGCTGGTAATTTAATCGGCTCAAGTGACTCATTTCTGAGGAATATTTTCGATTTAACCAACTAACCCATATGCTATGGGTATTAATGGTTATGTTTACGGTTAAGGTTATAATTTTGGATATGATTATGGTTAATTCTATATTTACGGTTATGGTAATAGATACATTTATATATTATTATTTTGATGGTTATATTTATTGTTACGGTGACGGTTATTGTTGTTGTTATGGTTATGGATATGGTTGTGACTTTTTTTTGCTTTGTTGGTTTTATGGTTATGGTTATTGTAATAGTTACGGTAAAAGATATATTTGCTGTTATGTTTATTTTTATATTTATGGTCAGGTTATGGCCATGATTTTGGTTATGTTTATGATTACTGTAATTGTGGTGGTTATGGTAATTTTCATGACTGTTATAATGGATTTATTTATGTTAATTTTTTTTGGTGATTGTATGGTTTTGATTATGCTAAGTTTTACGTTAATAATTATGGGTTTATTCATGTTTACGATTGTAGTCTTGATACCAATTACCGATATGGTTAAGGTAATGTAAAGTTTGCCCAAGACCAGTATTATAAAAATATTTATTCAAAAAACCGCTATATCTCGTCAGACAGGTTCGCAAAATTTTGCTATTTCGAAAAATCCTACGGCGAATCGAAGGCGAGAACTAATTATTTGCAAGCGCAATAGGCTTCCTTTGGGCTGTGTTTGCCTCTTTTTGTATGCTGCTTATAATAATGGTTACTGTACGTGTAAGCCCGTGCTTCAGTTTTTTGTTATTTTTTTATTGGTTTTACGGCTTGCTAATTTTTTTGGAAAAACTTTTACTACGATTTATGGAAGCATTTACTTCTTGTTCAAGTATGAATACACCTAACCGTGGTTTTTCTGGTTGGTAACAAACATTTTTTTTAAAACCAGTCTAACTTACTCGTATATTCAGTGAGCTGAATTTTTTTATTTATTGTTTGAATTTTTGAACGAAAAGTTTGAATGTTATCAAATTCTGGAAAAAATATCGTTTTGAAAATGAAAATTAGTTAGTGGAATTTTGGTGTGCAAGTGATTTGCACGATTTTTAAAACTTTTGCACTTTTAACGACCACATAACAGCGCAGAGTACGCATTCCATTTTTATTGCAATATTTATCAACTTTGTTTTTTGTCAACGACGCTGAAAACTGAGTTGACCGGCAGCTTACCAAGCCTTTTACAGAGCGAATTTTGCTTTGCTTTTTACGTTTAAGCGCTGTCCTCTTTTACTAACTCATACTATTTGACAATCGAAGCGACTTTGCAATGAGATGCGTCGTTACATGGCGAGGGGAATTTTTTCACAAAGCTTTCAAATCACCACATTCAATCGCCAAAAATCTGACTGACCTTCACTCGTAAACGCCTTACCCCGCTGAGTTTTGACATTTTTTCCAATTTAAAAATTTTTTTTTTTAGTTTTTTTTTGTTTTTCACACTAGGAAATCTCACATTTGACACGTACTCATCGTTGGCGGCTTGAAGCGTTAGCATTGGATTAGTTTAACGTTTGCTCGTGGGTTACACTGTCATTTGGAAGCGATAACACTGATACTACTCACTCTTTGTTGTGCGAGACTTTCTTTTTAGTAGTATTTTTTTCATTACATATCTTCATTATTTTCCCCACAAGCTTTTGCCGTTATATTTGTGTTGCACTAGAGATTATAAGCGTGTGCATCAAGCTGTCTGTTAGTGACCATTTATTAAAGTTTATAGCTGATTTCATGGTTGAGTGCCTTTATTTTTGACATCAATCGTAGGATTTACATTTTAAACAAAGTCATTGCTGAAAATTAAATAAGTGCATGCAGAGTGGGGTAAAGAGGAATAGAGTGAACTTTTGACTTACTTTATATCTGATGACTGGGACCAAGTATCGTCCCGGGAACTTGTTTCTCTAATACTCCAAGTGATATTACATCTGCTTAACGAGTCGAAAGAAAACTTACCTTCAGATTGACTAGTCTCTTCAAAGTACCAATTACAGGACCGTCGAGAGGAAATATTAATCGAGCATGTCGGGGTAGTCACACCGAGCGTTCTGCCAACCGCAACCACGGGTATCACATGGGTGAAATATTGCTTTCTTCACATCGATTACCATTTTGCTTAGTGTGTAAAACCATCGATGTAGTAAAATTAAAGATTTATCATGACTCGCTTGCTTATGGTTTTGGATAAACTAATCAGGTGATAGCATGCTGTTTTGTTGATCTTTTTATGCTGGAATTTATCACTACAGAACTCGCTTTTTCTACTACAAAATTTCTTAAAGCCAGCCTTCAAGCGCTTAGAGTTTCATTCTCCGCATCAACTTTTGTGCAGGAAAATGGTTATTTATTCTTCAACTTCCACCTTCTTCGAAATAGTCGGTCCCTGTGTACTTTTCCCACTGTTGGCACGATTGCATTGTTGCAAGTACTCACACGTTTTAAGAATATTAATATCATTTTTGTTATTGTCTATTTTTTGCCTGCTAACATAAGCGCCTTTTCAACTGCACATTTGTAGTCGTTCGCTTCGGCATGTTTTCGTTTCGGTCACGTTGTTACATGCGACGTTTCATATGACAACAACTGCGTATGCTGACAAGCATTCCATCCCCAAGCCATGTTTCATTCTTTCCACCATCATTTGTCCTTTTCGCCAAACATTTTGGTTGCATTTTTTGATCCCTCGCATTCACTTTTTATTTATTTATCTTACTTTTTCGCATTTTCTAGGAACAAGAGAAATGTGATTTTTAAAAAAATTGTTTCTGAATTCTGAAATCTCGGCCGATTTACTTTGTGTTACTCCTTCGTGGGTGTACGCTTGTATGTTCTTGTATATACAGTTGTGTTCAATATAATAGTAGTGAAATTAAATTGGATATCGTTCGAATAAATAATAAAAAGAAGCTGACATTTTAATAATTTTCATATAAAATATAGCGAATTCCATAACAGAAACCTCATAAAAAAATTTTACACAACGTTCCTGAACTTTAAAAACTGACCATCAAAATTTTTAAATTTTTTTTTGAGTACGCAGTTTTGTAGATAAATCAATTCTAATTCAAATTGCGCAAGTTGTAACGCACTGAAATTTTTTATGAATTTTCAGAATTTTTTTCGTTAAGGGTGTTGAGTGACTTCTTCCATACAACGCATGAAGAAAAATTAAATTTGTATGGAAAAAAATACACAACATACTTGACAAAAAAAATCCTAAAAATTCAGGGGAAATTTTGAAGTACTTCTAACTTGCATATTAGGTTAGGTAGTGGACCTGGGCCCACCAAGAAAGCCAGCGTGGAGGACAGATCAACCGACAACGCCGTGAGCGAAGCGGATGCTGCCTCCACAGTCTCACAAGCCGCTTCAGGCGGTGATGGTCCCACAGGCAGCACCTTAAGTGAACCTACTGGGAGCGCGCACTCACTGGTCGGATACGACACGGCGAACGACTCCGAGAGCGACACGGTCTCGGTGTCGTGCTGCGTCTTGTCGACCTTCGGTCGGTGGGTGCACCAGTCTGAGAGCCAGCTAATGGACTCTGACGTGGAGGAAGCGGCAAATGACACTACAGTCATAGCCGCTCGAAGAGGCAGTAGCAATGGACGAGGGCTCAAACACCGACCTGTAATATTTCTGATGATGCGGGTCCTTCAAAGCATCACTCCAAGGCAGCCTCGGCTGCCCTTCTCTTGCGCCTCGGCGACAAAGCCGAGGAGCTCGTGCTAATCCAAGAACCCTGGCTCGATCGAAACAAGGTTTGCGGACTAACCTCTGATGCCTACCAGGTGGTCAAGACCCCAGTTAAAGGTAGGACCAGAGCGTGTATTCTTATAAAAAAGACTTTCTCTTACTTTCTATTATCAAATTTCAGTGACGCAGATACGGTGACCATCAGCCTTGATCTGGAAGGCAGACAGTTTTGGCTGATTGCCGCCTACATGGCGCATGACGCCCAGCAATTTCCAACCACCTGCTTAATCAATGCAGTGAATGATGCAAACCGACGGAAGCTGCCGATTATAATAGGAGCCTACGCCAATTCGCACAACGTAGTTTGGGGTTCTACAGACACTAACCCTAGAGGTGAGCGCCTTTTAGACTTTATTCTATCTCAAAACCTACATATAAGTAACTCTGGAAATGAACCAACGTTTGTTACTGCAAATAGGAAGGAAGTTTTTGATATCACGCTAGTCTCTGACCCGATACTGGGCCAAATCGAGGATTGGCATGTATCAAGGGACAACTCCTTCTCTGACCACAGATACATATGCTTCTGTCTCCACGTGAGACCACCTACTCTTGCAGCCTACAGAAACAAAAAGCGAACGGACTGGAATGTGTTCAAAAACGTTCTATCACGGTCGTTCTATGAGCAAGCTTCTCACGGTAGGGTAAGCCTACCGCTAAGATCTGATCAAGCGCACACAAATTCTGATATCGAGTCAGCTTCGATCGGTGAGCTTGACTCATCGTCTAAAATTGATGAAGCAGTAGACTTGATCACAGATTCCTGTGATGCTGCTTTTAAAGCCTCCTGCCCTGTTAAAGGCCGAGGAATAAGAAGAGACCACCATGGTGGAACTCCGAAATTTCCCGGCTCAGGAAAACCAGTAGGAGACTTTTTAATCAAGCTAAACGGACTGGCTCTTGGCATGAATATAAAGAAGCTCTAAAAAATTTCAAAAAAGCAGCCAACAAAGCCCAGAGGGATTCATGGAGAGACTTCTGCAACAACGTTGAAACCAACTCGGAGGCAAATAGACTGCGTAAAGTTCTATCAAATAGTCCAACTGTTCCGAGTTTCATTCAGAAACCTGATGGAGATTGGACATCATCTAGCGGCGAAATGGTCGAACTTCTAATGGACACGCACTTTCCGGGCTGTTCCACGGAGCCACCAACAGCCGACTACATTGAAAGAAATTACCACTCTATGGAGAAGTTAATTACTCCTCAAAAAGTCCAATGGGCTATCAGAACCTTCAACCCATTTAAATCTCCGGGACCTGATAACATCTCCCCCGCTGCTGTCTAAAATCTACACAGAATGTCTAAGGCTATGCTACGTCCCACAGAGATGGACCAAACTGAAGATAATCTTCATACCCAAAGGAGGAAGAGCTTCACACTCAAATCCAAAGGACTTCAGGCCTATAAGCTTACATCTTTTCTTCTCAAGGTCTTGGAAAGAATATTGGATGCACAAATTAGGTATAATCTGCGCTCGCAAAGCCTCTCGAAGGCTCAAGGGCAAGCTATCACCGCAAAGATAGAAAAAGGACTTGCCCTCTTTCTCGACATTGAAGGTGGCTTCAATAACGTAAGTCCTCAAGCGGTCATCGAGTCCCTTCTGAGATTGGGACTGGAGCCCCCGCTAGTGGAATTCGTCAGTCAGCTCCTGTCAAGGAGAACAATCCAAGCTAATTTGGGAGAGGCCTCAATAGTACGATAATCATCCAGGGGCACTCCTCAAGGAGGAGTTTTATCTCCTCTTTTGTGGAACCTAACAGTTAACACCCTACTTCTGAAGTTGGAAAACACCGGCTGCCAAATAATTGCCCCTACGCAGAGGACATCGCTCTTACGGGGCCTGAAAAGCATCGTCAGATCCTAAGTGAACTGCTTCAAACCACCTTGAACATCGTGGAGGACTGGGCCTTGGCAAGTGGCCTTAGTGTTCATCCGTCTAAAACGGAAATGGTCCTTCTCACCAGGAAGTACAAAATACCAGTTTTTGTACCACCACGCCTGAAAAGGGTCAGGCTCAAACTCTATCCAGAGGTCAAGTACCTCGGCGTAATCCTAGATAGTAAACTCAACTGGAACAAACATGTTGAGGACAGATCCAGGAAAGATATTACTGCCCTATATGCATCCAAAGCAGTGGTGGGGAAGAGATGGGGATTGAACCCCCGTATCATGCACAGGCTGTACATCGCGGTAGTTAGACCCATCCTCTTCTATGGCGTTGCCGTGTGGTGGCCAGCACTCCAGCGTAGCAGCAACATAGGCAGGAGGGGCAGAGTACAGAGATCGGCGGCGGTGCTTATCACGGGGGCACTTCCATCAACGCGCACAAAAGCTTTGAAGATCATGCTCAACCTACTTCCGGTTGACTTGTACGGTAAACTCTAAGCAAGCTGTAGCACGGTGCGACTGAATGCCGTTCAACACTGGAGCGAGACCAGATTCGGACACACAAGCATTCTGGAGACCATACTCAAAAATCTGAAGGCGGTGGACTACACTACGCCTACCGGCTATGAGCCAAACACCAGGTTCTCCACCAGAATCCCTAAGAGGCACGAATGGGAGAAGTGCACATTCTAAACCCACAATCAACCTCCATTTTCACAAACGGCTCAAAGCTCAAATTCAAGGTGGGCAGCGGCGTCTACTCGGAGGAACTTTCACTCTTCTTAGGCATCAGACTACCTAGCCACTGCAGCGTATTCCAGGCTGAACTTACAGCTATAGAGGAGGCTGCGCGCTGGCTGCTCTCGAAAAACTGCACATCAGTGTCTATATACAGCGACAGCCAAGCAGCGATCAAAGCCCTTCAGGGTAGCAACACTCCTTCGAAGGTAACACTCGACTGCAAGCAATCGCTCAATGAACTGGCCTCGAAGTGCCCTACAGCAGTGATATGGGTCCTTGGGCACAGGGACATACCTGGAAATTGCGCTGCTGACGAGCTGGCAAGGAAGGCCACAGAGCAATCAGAGGTGAACCATCCTAGGAGCATCTCCACCCCTCTTGCCACGACTAAGCTCTGGCTCCTACGCGAATTCGAAGAAAAAGCTAATTCTAGATGGACTAGGGAGACGACATGTGAGGTGTCCAGGCAAAAGTGGCCCTGCATATGTAGGAAACGGACCGAGTCCACACTCAATCCAACACGATCCTTCCTAGCCCCCTTGATCGGGGTACTCACCGGACATTGTCTAATGGGAATACATGCTGAGCGCATGGGGGCCCCTTCAAATGACTTCTGTCGCAGCTGCAGGGACGAGGGGGAAATAGAAAGTGTTGAACACTTTCTCTGCAGCTACCCTGCACTGGCCAGGACCCGTTCGGAGTGCCTAAACAAGTGCCTATGCGCTAGTTTAGCGGAGGTGGGCTCTGCCGAAATCGGAGACATTCTGCGCTTTATTAAGCGGACAGGATGGGTCGACTTCAAGAATGTTTAGCAAACAAGGAAGGGTAGCAGCCCGTTCAGTGGTATCCCACTGGGCCATTTGGCCTAAGTGCGCTTCTCGGCGATGCAGAGAGGCAGCCACCTTAACCTAACTTGCATATTAGTATGCTTAAATTGAATGAGCTATAAAACTGCGTACTACTAAAAACTCTGCCCAAAAGTGTTGAAATTTTGATGTAAATTTTTAAAAGTTTAATTAAATTTCCCGAACTTTGTGTGAACTTTGAAATTTCTTTTTATGTGGTTTCTGTTATGGAGTTCGCTATATTTAAATGAAAATGATTAAAAACACAGCTTCTTTTTATTTCGTCTAATGACATCCAATTTAATTTCACTAATATTATTTTGAACACAACTGTATGTTCATGCAGATGTACGTTTCGGTATATTCGGTGAGATTCCATGTTTTTTTGGTTGAAATAAAAACATCAAATTTCAATTTTCGTGCACTTTTTCTGCTTAAATCTTTTAACTACAAATTAATTCTCTGGAAAAATATGGATTAATCAAATAAAGCGCCCCAAGAGGACTTGGTTTTAAGGCGACATTGGAAACTTTAACTTCTTTTAAAACAACAATAAATACAATTAGGGAGTATTTAAGGGCAATACCTTCAAGAGTTTAGTTTGTGTGCTTATCCCTTTAAGGCAGTTGAGCATTTTCAATACTTATTGAAGTACTTCATTTTTCTCAGTCCCAAATATGTTTCACCAAATTTTTGTTGCCTTAGACAACATTTGCGAATTCACATAGCTGAATTTCAGTTCTAAGGGACATGAATGACTCCAAAAAGCTTGGTATATGAGTCGTTTTGGAGTTCAATATGTATCGATTGTGAGATAAAAATATATGATATATGACTAATATTCAAGCTGATATGATATATGAAATTCGGGTCATATCGGACGACCATCGCCAGAAGGAAAATACCCTCATTTAAGACTCATAAATGAGCTCATAAAGAGCTTAAACGCTTCAATTTATTTATTTATTTATTTATTTATTGACTGCTTTCTGACTCATTTAAGACTCCTATGGCTTGCTGGGTATTTAAAATTTTTATTTTAAATACGAAAGGTATAAAGTGGTTGAAAAAATGATTTTTTAAGGAAAATGAGTACTCCATACAAAAATGTGTTTTAATAAAAGTCACCCCATTTCTAAATGCATTGATTTTGTGAAAATTTTATGACGCATAGGATGGTGTTATTTAGAATATAAAATTTTGATGTAACGATGTGAAATTTAACTTTTAAAAACAACATATTTAAAAAAACTAAATAAAGGGCAAGAAATAAAATGTATACAGGAAGATGTGAAGCTAGATTTATCAGCTTTAAAACGGTGTTAAGATGAAGTCTGTAGCATTAACACATGTAGAGATATCATGGTTGGAGTGATTATATGTTTTCATTAGCTTACGTAAAGGCCCAAACTTTGACATATCATAACACCAAGAAAAAACAAAAAATGCAAAAACAAAAAATCATAATAAATAAAAATAATATATATAATAATGTATATAACTTTAAATACCAGACCTGTTAAATAATGATTACTAATCGTAATGATTACCGGTTTCATTAATTATTTTTTTGAGAATCCATTTAATGATTGATTACCAATTAGTTTAAATTTTTAATAATTATTTTCCAATTAATTAAAAAAATTATCAAAAAAAATTTAGATTTTATTCGATTACTTAAAAAAAAAAAACAAATAAGAATAATCAAAAAAAGTTTTTAATTATTTTTTCCTATTTTTCAACTTTTTGATTTTTCTGTGATTATTTTTTTTTGATTATTTCTAATCGTAATCAATTAATAATTGCCTTTTCTTGAAAAACAATTAAAAAATCATTACCCCTTAAAAAATCTGTCTAATTAATTGATACTGATTAAAAATCAAATTTAACATTTCTCTCAAATACGCATTTAGGAAAAAGTGTTTTAACACAAAATTTCTATATTTGCTTTTAATATTTTCTTTTTTTTAATCCTGCGAGGAATTTGATTAATCGTGCATGGGATATCCAACACTGCCACTTGGAGACAGTTATGTCTATTGTCAATGCACTCAGTGTTCGCACAATCGTCTAACCTGGTATTTTTCACTTCTTTTTAGATCACTTACTTTTCCATATGAGAAGGAGCGAAAAATCCGTTTCCCTCAGCTCTGCCAGAGAAAGCATACTGTGGCTAAATTAGTTATCCTGCACCTCGACAAAGAAACTGGTGGATCGGCTCTTCTTCCCGATTATGCTTCTGCATCGAAAATTTTGGCGACCCCTATAAGTACTGTTTTTTCCTATCTAAACATAGCCATTTGGGCCGTGTTACTTAGCATCCCGTTAATCTATAACAAACTCGTTGCCTTCAAAATATGATCTTCGATTTATTTAACGAAATATCCCAGTGGTGTTTACACGGAGTTGTCTGCCTTGTGTACGAGTATGTCTATCTCGTTATATTCTTGTCCACTTCCTCAGCCATTTCATTCCTTTCTATATTATTGTGTCGGGACCAAGCAGAAATATTTTGATGAACCGAAGCTTTTAACGAGGGTCAACAATTTTGCACCATATCGAATTTTATAACTTTGCATTGTATATCTTTTAAGGCAGCTAAGCTGTCAACGAAGATCGTTACTGGCTTGATGGTAGCATGCAGTTCGCAGCAATCTATGTGCGCTTTCTATGGCATAGACTTTAGTCTGGAAAACACTACATGAGTTACGCGTTCGATATGTCTGGGAAGTGTTACGAATGGTTTTGATTGGATCTTTGAGCCTTCGAGTAGTTGATTTTATGCGTCTTTACGACAAGCATACTGAACAAGGGTTTACTCTAGATTGATTCATTTGTTCTTCTTTAAATGGTCATCTAACCGCCCGGGCGATTTTGAGCGTCCAACATAGCTCGCCAGTCGTTTCTTCGTTGCGCCAACTGGCGCCAATTGGAAACACCACGGGATCGCAAATAGGTCTCCACTTGGTCCTTCCATCGGAGTGGTGGTCTCCCTCTTCCTCTGCTTCCACCGGCGGGTGCCGATAAGAATACCTTCTGGGCTGCAGCATCTTCGCTCATTCGCACTACGTGGCCTAGCCAGCGAAGCCGCTGTATTTTAATTCGCTGAACTATGTCGGCTCATCATTAAATCTTCTTCAGTACCAACGCGTAGAGGTCCACAAATCTTTCGAAGAACCTTTCTCTCGAATACTCCCAGAGCCGCCTCATCAGATGTTAGTGTCCACGCTTCTGCACCATATAGCAGGACGGGTGCGATGAGTGACTTGTAGAGTTTTATTTTCGTTCGTCAAGAGAGGACCTTACTTTTCAATAGCCTACTCAGTCTGAAGTAGCATTTGTTTGCAAGAGTAATTCTTCGTCGGATTTCTAGGCTAACATTATTGTTGGTGTTAATGCTGGTTTCCAGGTAAACGAAGTCCTTTACTATTTCGAAATTATTGCTGCCAACAGTGGCTTGGTTGCCAAGGCGCGAATGCGCTGACTCTTTGCATGATGACAGAAGGTAATTCGTTTTGCCCTCGTTCACCACCAATCCCATTTTCTCCGCTTCTTTTCCTAATTTGGAGAAAGCAGAAGTTACGGCGCGGTTGTTAAGGCCAATGATATCAATATCGTCAGCATATGCCAACAGTTGCACGCTTTTATAAAATATTGTTCCAGCGCGGTTAAGTTCTGCAGCTTGTATTATTTTCTCCAGCATTAAATTAAAGAAATCACACGATAGGGGGTCACCCTGTCTGAAACCTCGTTTAGTTTCGAACGGCTCGGAGAGGTACTTCCCAATTCTGACCGAGCTGGCGGTGTTGCTCAAGGTCATTTTGCATAGCCGTATAAGTTTTGCGGGGAAACCAAATTCAGACATAGCGGCATATAGGCAGCGGCTTTAAAATCAACAAAGAGATGATGTGTGTCGATTCTTTTCTCAAGGGTTTTTTCCAAGATTTGGCGTATTGGAAAAATTTGGTCGATGGTAAATTTACTAAATGTGAAGTAACACTGATAAGGTCCAATCAGTCTGTTCACATCAGGCTTCAATCTTTCGCACAATACGCTTGATAGGACCTTATATACGATATTCAAAAGGCTGATTCCGCGATAGTTAGCGCAGTTTGCAGGGTCGCCCTTCTTGTGGATTGGGCAGAGAACACTTAGATTCCAATCTTCAGGCATGAATTCATCCGACCATATTCTGCATAGAAGCTGATGCATGCGCCTTAGCAGCTCCTCGCCTCCGTGTTTGAATAGCACAGCAGGCAAACCATCAGCGCCAGCTGCTTTATTGTTTTTCAATCGGGATATTGCTATTCGCACCTCATTATAGTCGGGTTGTAGAACGTCAATTCCATCATCTTCGATTGTGGGCTCGGGTTCGGCATCTTCTCTGCTTTCTTGTTCAGTTTCTCCATTTAAAAGGGCAGAGAAGTGATCCCTCCATATTATGAGTGCTCTCTGAACATCGACCACCAGGTCGCAGTTCTCATTCTTACAGGAGTTTTCCCCGGGTCATTCGCCGAATTTTTTGATAAAATTTTCGGGGGTTATTCCCGTTGGCCAGCATCTCAAGCTCCTTTATTTCACGCCGCCTCGCTTCTCTCTTCAACTCGTGGTAGTGTTCACACACACTCCTCGTTGCACTCCCGCTTGATTCATTTACATAGTTTTAAAGACTGACAGCAAAAATCGGAATAGTCACTCGATTAACTTATTTCTTTCTTGATCTACTTAGCAGGCTATCTGTTCCCCTTTTTACGTAGTTAGGCCGGTAGCTAGGTTTGTTGGTGATATTGTAGGTATCCGAAGGCTACCAAAAGCGTGTGGAAGTTAGGTTTTAATCCTTACTCAAATTTGTTTTACTTTATAAAATACTATTTTACTCTGCGATCGCTTTAGTAATTTCTGCCGATAGCTTAGCCTTCGATTTTTACTTTGTAGTTAATATTCCTGTGGTCAGAAATCCATATGCGCATAATGGCTCCTTCACTTTTTGCTGTGCTCAGCTCTTTTTACATTTGCTTAGCTCGGTTCTCGGTTCTTTGCATTTCCGTTTTAAAATGCCAACTGATTTTGATTTGAAGATGGACAAAAAGTAGTTCTTCCAAAAGGGCCCTACCCGAACGCCATCTGTATAGAGTGAGATTACCATTTCCAAACAAACTCTGGTATCATAGCTGACTATAATACGCCAGCTGTGAAATCAATCAGCCTTGATCGATACTCACTTCAACGATATTTTTGAGCCTGCTGTACGTTATAGTCACCTTGCTCACCTTGCTTGTCCATACTAAAAAAGTTCCATGGAGGGAACGGATGCACTAGTAAAGGAAATTAGGAGATTGTAATTACGAGTGTTTTCTCGATTTTGCTTAGACTACCCAAGATCTGACACTAATCATACCTAGCCCGTCGCAGTTCTTGATGGGCGGTAATACATGGTCTCACGCAATCAGTACAGTCACATCCTACATGCGTCTGTATGCACCCAATGAATGTACCACCCTACCTTATTGTACATGAGATGCTCCCATTTTCCAATAGGCGCGAACAGAGACAATATATTCTGCATAGTATGTAGTCGGAGAAGGATGTTAGAACCGTGATGATATCGATCGAATTTCGCCCATGTGTGAAAGTTAATTTCATTTCCCTCACATAAAAGGGTGATGCGTTTAGGTGCAAACAAATTACGGAAAGCTGCAGCTGGCGTACTAAAAGGCTTCCTAACAAGAGTGAAAGCTTACAACAAAGACAAGAGAGAAAGAAACATGCAAAATGGCTCCAGTGTTGATCTCACAAATAAGTTTGAAACAACGTTTGAACTCGCATGTGCGAAGGTAGCAAAGGTTAACAATAGTTGTTGCAGTCTGATGGCCATTAGAGCCAACAAAAACAGTTTACACTAACGGGTAAATGGTTGCGGATGTATGCACAGCCCGACGAAGAGCATTTTCGTAAGGTTTAAGAACAACAAACAGCAGTATGTCAGTTGCAGCAACTCTCCGGCAATGCGATAAATTCACCAGGCATGGAGGGTATTGATCCATAAGGGGTTACTTGAATTGATGACGAAATGGATTGAACAAATTGCTGCTTGACTGATTCATGGCTGTCACTACACCTGCAGCACTTTAAACAGTCGGCGCACGCACACGCACACGCACAAAACGAAGCAGCAAAGAGCAAAAAGACAACTTAGACAAGTCAGGACATGTAGCCAGAACTCGTAGAGAGGAGCGAGAGCTATTTCCAACAAAAAAATACAACAAATGGCTTTTTCATCAAAATCACTGCAAAGCATATTACACACATGCACTCACATACACACCCAGAAACTTTTGCACAAATATCCTATACGATCCTGCAAGCTGCGACTTTTGCTTCTATTCCTGACCAACCGAGCAGACTTTGGCTTGACCGTTTCATCGTAATCGCAGATTCATTTATTTGATTTGCTTGTTTTCTGTTGGTGTTGGGAGTGTGCCTGTGCAGTATTCACTTACATATATCAATACATTTCTTTGTGAATTACGAAGTCACATTAGACGCATACGTACAAGAATACGTGGATATTAGTCATTTGATCCTTAATTTGTTTTTTCCTCAGTCGAATACATTAGTCACAGTAGGCAGTAAAAGGCAGGCATAAATAACTTTGTGCTTCATAGAGCATTTTATAATAACTTCATATCATGTCGCTGATACTACTCTACGAGGTGTCTTCAAAACGTATCGCGAATTTTGAATTTTCGCTGGTTACGTATATTCGAATTTCGAATTTTTTGTGGCGTTATGTTGGTACTCATGTCTCTCACTTATGCCGACAAGCTCGGCCATTTTGAATGTTCAGTTAATTGTTGACACCTGCTTTGCTTGCACGTGTTTTGGATCGTCTTCGATTTTTACCTATTCAAAAAAATGGATCAAAGAACCTGTATCAAATTTTGTGTGAAAAACGAAATTAAGTGCGCGGATACATTCCGAATGTTGACTGTGGCATACGGAGAAGCTACCTTGGACCGAAGCAACGTTTATCGGTGGTACAAAATGTTCTCAGAAGGCCGAGAAGATGTGCAAAGAAGAACAAAAATTGGCTTTTGCACCACGATAACGCCCCTGCTCACGCATCGTTGCTTGTGCGCGACTTTTTGGCCAAAAACAACACACTAATGATGCCGCAGCCACCGTATTCCCCAGATCTGGCCCCCTGTGACTTTTTCTTGTTCCCTAAACTGAAGAGGCCCATGAAAGGACGACGTTACGCTTCTCTTGACGAGATAAAGACGGCATCGAAGGAGGAGCTGAACAAGATACAAAAAAATGATTTTTTGAAGTGCTTCGAAGATTGGAAAAACCGTTGGCACAAGTGTATAATATCTCATGGAGATTACTTTGAAGGGGACAAAATAGATATTCATAAATAAATAAATAATTTTTGAAAAAACACAAAATTCCCGATACTTTTTTAACACACCTCGTACCTACAATATAGGGCACGGCATGGTTCTAAACTGGAGCGCTCCTAGCGCATTCAGAAACCTAGGAGTTGTCGAGTTAAACATTGCGTTGTACAAATTGCCATTGGTTTAGCCGTTACTGTAATCATAACCCTAACCATACCCATAACCATAACCATAAGCATCACCATAACCAAATCCATAACCAAAACCAACCACCATAATCACAAACACAACCATAACCATAACCATAAGCGTAACCCTTGCTATACCAATAATCATATCAAACCTATAGAAATACATATTACAAAACCACAAAAATAACCGTAACCATAACGATAACCATAAGCATCGAAAATCGGTTTCTTATCAAAAAAGAAGAATGTTGTTCGAAAACTCCATTGGTATGGTAACTTACTCTTAAGCTTTCAATTGAACAAGATTTGCCAACGGTTGCTTTAGTTACAATTTGGTACAAGTGTTTATTTTCCCTGCTGGGTATACAACTATTATTGGTGTACTATTACATATGTACTCATATACGTATAGGGCGTATCTGTAATTAAATCAGCATTGTTGCCATTTCGGTTTTGTTTGAATGCTAATTGCTTGACGAATGCGGTCTTATCTGTGATTGCTGACTTTTGTGGTTTCGTCTCAGATGCAGTTAGATGCGTAAGCCAGCTGAAGCGTTGCAGTGTTGTTTTGTACAACAATTATATGTAAGGTTAAAGTAATCCTAATAGCGAAAGAATGCTAGGCCTCATTTACTATTGGAAATTTATTTATTGTATTTATTAAAGGTAAAAACAAGTACGAAACTGGAAAGAAAGTTTTCAAACAACAAGTCAACGTAAAGTAGATAGATGTCGCACATTCACAAACGAATTTACAAATAAATAAGTAAGAAAGTCTAAGTTCGGATGGGACCGAACATTATATACCTAATAGTGATCTATTAAGGACACTGCTAGATCGACTCAGCTCATCGTCCAGCTCATTTCAGTTTACTTATTGATGGGCCCATCGCTTCTTCTTCTCATACGTACAAACATTTCATGCTCATGAAAGGTATAAAAATCAAAAAAGGTATATAACTTCGCTATTGCTGTGGGCTTTTAACTACCTGCCCGAATATTTTGCTTGTGTGTTTCCCGATTTGGCTAATTTTTGGCAGGAGTATACTACATACTATTGGGAAGCAGCTGACCAATTTTAATTGAAATATCTAGTTCAAACTACAAGCAATCGCCTCTGAAAATGCAGACTTTTAGGCAGAATAGTGGGCGGCGCCACCCCTACTTCCCCAAAATCCACAAACTTTTTTTTGCGGTTTAGTTTTGCTTAAAAAGTTTATCATGTTTGCAAGATCTTATTGATATAGCTGGCATGGTCATAGAAATATCGCGTTTTACATTTTACAAACAAATTTTTCAGAACTATGTTAAAAACTGGGCGTGGACCGTTGACCGATTTCGCCCATTTTTACAATAAACATTTACCATAAAAGTTTTGTAGAATAATCCACTATAAAAGAAGAGGGGTCACGCCCATTTACAAAAGTTCATATTTTTCGAATTTCTTTGTTTACGGACACTTTCAAAGTGAAATAGAAATGATATAAAGCTTTTGTACGCAAAGTTATTACGTATTAAATATATCTATGGTCCTTTTCAAAATCTTTCGTATAAAAGTGGGCGTGGTTCTTAACCGATTTCGCCGATTTTTTTCCGGAACATACCTTGTGTTAATATAAATATGTGTGCTAAATTTCGTTTCGATATCTTGAACGGTTTTTGATTTATGATTAATATTATTTCTAAATTTGACTTAGTCAAAAGTTTTCGTTGCCACGCCCATTTTCAAAAATTTGTTGAAAACTTTATTTTATGCCTTAAAGTTAATCTACACACCAAATTTTATTCTTATAGGGGTATTATGTACTGAGTAATCACTTTTCTTGTATTTTCCAAAATATTCTATATATAAAAAGTGGGCGTGGCTTTCATCCGATTTCGCCCATTTTAAAGGAGTGTCAAGGAACCTGCATACCACATTTCATTAAGATGTTTCAAAATTTACTCATGTTATCGTGCCAGGAGAAGGACGGACGGACATGTCTCAATCAATTTCTTTTTTCCTTCTGAGCATTTTGATATATAAGTCAATATCTATCTCGATCCGTGTATGCCCTTACATACCACCGTTTAGCGACTAAAGTTAATTTACATTGTGTGCGTAGCACTACTAGATATAAAAGGGCTTCACAACTTTAGTCTTTCGCACTTTACCAGTATATTGAAGGCAATCAGAGCGATATCAAAAAATTTGGATAAAAGACCTTTATTTGGATGTGCAAAATGGTAAGCTTTTAGATACCCCTTTTGACCGATATGTTTCCTTGCTGTTCCTTTTCTTCACATTCGTTATCGAACTTTTGATTGACGTTGCTTCTCATTTTCTTTCCTTTCACGAAATTTCGCTTACATTTCTCTTACATTTTTTCTTTTATTCATCTTATTTTATTTTATTTAATTTTATTTTGTTTTATTTTATTTTTATTTTATTTTATTTCATTTTATTTTTCTTTAATTTTAATTTATTTTATTTTATTTGAAATATACCTTATATTATTTTACTTACTTTTTTATTTTATTTTAATTTTATTTTATTTTATTTTATTTTAATTTATCTTATTTTGGTTTACTCTATTTTATTCTATCTTGTTTTATTTATTTTATTTTGTGTTATTTTATTATGTTGCACTTGTATAAATTATTTTAAAATACTAAAATTATAAACGTTTTTAGTAGAATAGAAAATTTAGAGCAACCGCTATAACTTTTCATGTAGACACATTTCGGAAGCTGCTTTCAGAGCGCTGGTTTTTTTTAGCCATATTGGTATAGAATATAAATAGTAGTATTTTTTTTTAATTTTATTTTATCCATTTTTTTGTAAGTTGACGAACTGAAGAAGAGTTGAGCAATTACACAGGCCGACAAGAAATTTGACCATAAAGCAGACCATACTTTCCTAAAGGTTTTCAATGCGCTGAATTCAAATCTGGACGCAGAACTGCTCTATCACGTCAGGATTTTGAGATACCCCAAGCTTATATACACGTAGCCCACAAAGCCAAGCCTTTACCCCAAGTTCACAAACCTCTAAGAATTTTTACCGCTCTTTAAATTGCTCTATCTTAGCGAAAAAAAAGATATTTGAGCAAACTCAACGCTATTCGTAAGAGAAAGACTTCTTCTTTAAGATGCTATGTGTGCTTTAAAAAAAAAAAATCTGTCGTTTATATACAGGGTGGCGCAAAAGTAATCCTCCTATCAGAAAATGCTATAAATTTTGCGATTGGCCCCTAAAGTCAGTTCTGTTTTGACATTTGTGTAGTAAACACATGCGAAATACACGTTAATAAACAATGTTACGCTACACTGCTCCAGAACGCGGAATATTGCTGACTATTTATTTGACCAATAATCGGTCGTGGCCAAACGGTTACTGTGAATGGTGAGCGCTACAGAGCAATGATCAACGAGTTCTTTTTGCCGCAACTTGATGAATTGGGATTGGAAAACATGTGGTTCCAACAAGACGGTGCAACAGCACACACTGCACGTCCCACAACCGATATGCTGAACATTGGTAGCTTACTTTTGCGCCACCTTGTATAACCTCAAAAATAGGCAAAAGCGGTCTTTTTTGCACATTTAGGTTAGGATATCTCAAAATCCTGACGTGATAGAGCAGTTCTGCGTCCAGATTTGAATTCAGCGCATTGAAAACCTTTCGGAAAGTATGGTCTGGTTTATGGTCAAAGAAATCGGTCACATTTTGTCGGCCTGTGTTATTATTGTTTATTTTTAAAGGAAACATTTAAAGCAATAAATATATACAAGCTTTATCGTGCGCTGCCTTGGCTGAGTTACCGCTTTACTTTTTGAAAGTTGTTTTAAACCTTGGTATAATAGGCTGGCACGCAAACATTTTACCAATGAAACAAGTTATTGAATGAAGATGTATATAGTTGACAGGATGATTGGACTATTCAGTGCTACTTCTAACTTGGAAAGTTCAATATGGAAGGAGACTCGTGATAAGATAATCGACCTGTTTCATCTGTTTGTAGTTTGTGAAGCAACACTGAGAAGCACAAATAGCTCCATCAGGTTTGGGATTAAACTTTGAAAGCCATTAGAAAACGTGTGAATACTTCGACATACCATACTTTATCAAATAAACTTTATTGATTGGGTTATTGTTGTTATTAGAAAAAACGACTACCAACCCTGTTAAAAATAAATTTAAAAAGCTTTTTAAAATAAATTTTCACACATATTAACTTTAGGAATTTATGCAGATTGGATATAAAGCTATAAATTAAATTGACTTTGAATGTTGGTAATAAACACGCACACTGAAGGGATTTGCCTTTTGCTCACTAACCGTAATTAGAATGCACATAGCTTACACATTAAGCAAATCATTACAGCTAGTTAAGCACAAGGAAAAATCCAGAGAGGGTGATGTATGTGTACACAAGAGTGTCCTGAGTATAGCGACTATTATTAAAATATTTTCAAATTGATAAAAGCGTCGATAGTGAAATGGTCTACGTTTGAAAATAAAAAAGTTTGAAAATACGAAATTTTGAGGACCTCTTAAATCCTGATGAAGCTGTTGGTATTGCCCTAACTATTTTGCATTCAGCAACGGCTTAAATCATTATTCCTTTTATCCAGGCTCTCAAGGTCCTCAGTCCCACCACGTTTTGTGGCCACACACAACGTCGCCCTGAAGGATGCGTCCTTATTTTGCAAGGCAAAGTCATATTACATATAGTAGTATTTGTTCTTTCGTACTCGCTGAACCCAAGTCTCTAGAGCGCCGGAACCTAGTGATTTACAGCTTTTTTTATATTAATAAATTTCTTTTATTTTTTTTTATATTTTACTTTTGTTTTTTATGGTTTCCTTATTTTTTGTATATAGTTTCTTTAATTTTTTATATATTCTTTTTTAATTTTTTATCTATTTTATAAATTTTATAAATTTTTTTTATTTTATATATTTAAAATTTTTTTTTGTTTATTCTTTTATTTTTTGTATAATTTTTATGTTTTATTTCTTATTTTTTTTATATATATTTTTTTTTTTTTATGGTTTTCATTTGAGTTTTTATATATATTTGGTTTTATTTTTTATATACGTATTTTTAATTTTTAATTATAATTATATAAATAATTTCTATTATATTTTCTTTTATTTTTTATACGCATATGAAGTAAATCGAAACATTAGAGAATATCTTCATTTTACAAAATACTGCCTACTGTGATCACATTCGAGTTTCTAAATTAGATTCAGAGTGGTGATAACTCTAATGCACAGCCATAAGACACGCAAAGTAAATATAATATTCATGCGAACAGATTCATTTTACAGAAATCCCATTTATTAGTATTACTTGCTTTCCATACCTAATTGAATACTTTCCTCACAACTGGATAAATGCATAAAGTTTTCCCCAACGTAGTGGAAAGAAATGAGAAAAACAGCAGTAAAAAAGAAAATTGGGAATTTGTTGGTGAAGATTAAAAATTATGCTTAGTTAGTGCACTTTCGAATGCAAAAACTATTTGAAAAGTTTATACAAAAAAATAAAATTAAAAAAATTAAAGGATTCGAAAATAAAAAAACCAAAAAGCGAATTCATTTTAAAAGAGAAATATAGAAGTGTATGCAAATATTAAGCTCGCTGCTAAGCCTCTGACCACCTGTCTAACTTGTTCTGGTCAAAAGTAAATCCATGCCTACCTATTACTGGCGTGTGTCGGTGTGTGTGTGGGTGTTTGTGTGCCTAGGTGTGGAATATCAGCAGCGACTTGCAGCAAGCTACTTACAGTTTGCTACTTTTAACTCTTTTCTCAACACCGATTTTCTACATATTTTTGTGCGATGAACTAAACAAGCTTTTGCTTCTTCTTTTGTAATTTGCCTTAAAAGAAAAGCGTGGAAAATTGAAAAAGTTTTCAGCGTTAAAATCTCTTCAAGATAAACATGCATAAGCAATGCATGATGAGAAAAGCTAAAGAATTAAGTATGTTGAAGATAAAAAACTAATAAGTAAAAGTTACTAAAGCAAATATGTAATTTTTTAATAAAAACAGCTAAAGTTTAAAATTTAAATATCTTTTATTAAAATGACTTGCCACAAGTTTAATATTGTAGACAGATAAGCAGCTAGAACGAGGGAAAGCATTTGACATGCCAATCTTGCACGATGGCGCTAAAAGAAAAAGTGTTACGTGTATGCGTAATATTCGAGTAAAGAATTCTGTGCAGACCTGTTAAATAATGATTACTAATCGTAAGGATTACCGGCTTGATTAATTTCTTGAGAATCCATTTGATGAATGATTACGTTTATTTTAAATTTTTAATGATTATTTTCAAATTAAATAAAAAAATAATCAAAAAATTTTACTATTTTTACTATTATTAAAAAAAGTGGTTTTGATTATTTTTTTATTTTTTTTATTTTTAGTTTTTTGATTATTTTCAGTATTATTTGTCGAAGCACATAAATATACATATCAACAATACGGAAAACACCAAAAATAATAAAAAAACAAAAAATTCAAAAATAATTAAAAGTAATAAAAGCAACTTGGTTGATTTTTTTAAGTAATCGTAAAAGATCATGATTTTTTTTTGATTATTTTTCAGTTTACATTTATTTTTATTTTTTCTAATTAAAACAATTAAAATAATCATTACCCATTAAAAAAGCCGTCTAATTAATTGATTACTAATTACTAATCAAATTTAACAGGTCTGATTCTGTGGTTCCAGGCTATAAGTGCTTAAGTCTATTTTTAGAAATTTTCATTAGAACGCAAATACTACTTATTTCTTACTATGAGTGCGAGCCTTTCAGATAGAGTTTGTCTATTACATCGTGCATTTTAATCGCCTTTTCTTCGATTGGAAGTCGTTGCCACCAAGGAGACTTTGGAAGGGAGACTCAAGCGTCAGGTAAGGCTTCCACTCGAAAGTGGTGCGATTGCGGGTATCCTTGGACATAGTCTAAACTCCGTCTCAATTTACACGAACTGTTTAAAACATCCAGAAAGAAGACAATATAGGCTTAGCGTAATAAGTTCCTTATGTGATACTTATGAACTGGATGTAATTGGGGTTGCAATAACCAGCTGTAGCCTGATCTTAAACAGCTGGCCGACATTAC
Source organism: Merzomyia westermanni (assembly GCA_949987695.1). Taxonomy (NCBI): domain Eukaryota; kingdom Metazoa; phylum Arthropoda; class Insecta; order Diptera; family Tephritidae; genus Merzomyia; species Merzomyia westermanni. The sequence continues at coordinate 44,396,385 of OX465288.1, read as the reverse complement.
AGCTGACCAAGCTCTAATGAAATAAGCTTGGGGAAGTCAGGGAGTTGCATTGAGGATGAAAAGGTGGAATCATGGAATCCCTAAAATGTGCGAACCGTAATAGGGAGGCATACATTTCTGCCTCACATTCAAAGCTTGGTAGTTTCAAACTACAGTAGTTGAACTATTCGGTCTGAAAGAGTCTCACGCCAGACTGCTGAAAGGTAAGTAGTTAGGAAGAGAGGCGGCCCAGAGAAAAGTGAGATGAGCGCACACCATAGGGAGGTGCATTGTCTCCCATACTCTAGGACGGGGTCTTAAACAATTTGCGTCGGATCTTTGTTGAAGGGACTGCCAAGTGGTGGGCAAAACTGGATGGGCAGACGACTTTTCAGCACTCTTCAGGGAGATGTTTTGTATAATTCTACAGGATGGCTTGCTTGTGTGAGAAGGATTAGCAGCTAAAGCGAAACCTAGCTGTCCACCCAAGGACGATGGTTGTGTTAATTAAAAATTACAAATTCTCACAGCACAATCCACCCCCCAATTGAGGGAGTGCTGCTGGTGTTAACGGACAGGATCAAATACTTCGAAGGGCAACAAATTGTACAGCGAATGATCTGGACGGTATGAACTAAGCTCTACAAAACACTGAGTGTTATGCTGAATCTGTACACGGTTGAAATTTCTGGCAAGATGGCGGCATCCCGGCGGATTATGGCAGCAAGGACGTCTCTGCTTTTAAGGACGTAGTGGATGGGATGCTCTGAAGGAGCACACTGACTGAAGGTGTAAACTGCATGGAAGATAACGAGGTTTACCATTTTTACGAAGTGGACTTCTCCTTAGCTGGGGTAACAGCCACCAAAAGAATGTGCCTGAACCAAAGCCTCAGAGCTTTCTTCACTTCTCTTTAAGAGTTCGTGCTGATTTTTTATTTCACGTTTTGCCATAGTGACTTTCGCATACGGCTTACCTACATAGTTTGGTTTTGCTTCTCTTCAAGGTTAGACTTGTGGTTTGCCAATGATGCTGACACGATGAACTAAACTGACTGCACTGAATTAAACTTGAACGAATCAACAACTGTAACTGACATAGAACACTTTTCATATTGACTGAAGGTTGGTTTAATAAACGAAATAAAAAGGAAAAAGAAACAGCAAAAATAATTGAGTATGTAGACTGAAGAAAGTGAGTTAACCTCGAGCAAGCTGGGTTTGAAATGTAGTTACTTCACATGCTAAACGCTAACAAACAAACTGAGCAAAAGTTAGTTCGCATTGAAAAAGTCACGTCTTGGCTGTAGCACACACGCGCACACACACACACAACTTCATGCAAGCGTGCCTATTCAATGTGTCCACGTGGCGATGTTATACAAGAGCAGACGAAGCTTTTATAAAAATCAAACCACGCGTCACTTTATACAGCCTCACAAGAATTATGTTTACGAAACCCAACCTAAAAAAAAAAAAGAATCGGATTTAATTTTCAAATGCCACACGAATTATTATGACCATGAGGCAGTGCTGTGAAGCGTGGGATATGCACAGTTACATAAAATGCAGCGACATAAATTGCATACTTGTAAATTTTTAAGTACATAATAGCGCTCTGTAGTGAAGAAACTAACTAGCCTGCAGAATTCTACTAGTTCTAAAATTGCAAGATTTGTACCAATAGTTTCAATAATCGCGACTTAACCTTTATATCCACAAGCATGGTTGTACGAAGTGTGTTCAAAACGTATCGCGAATTTTGAATTTTCGCTGGTTACGTATATTCGAATTTCGAATTTTTTGTGGCGTTATGTTGGTACTCATGTCTCTCACTTATGCCGACAAGCTCGGCCATTTTGAATGTTCAGTTAATTGTTGACAGCTGCTTTGCTTGCACGTGTTTTGGATCGTCTTCGATTTTTACCTATTCAAAAAAATGGATCAAAGAACCTGTATCAAATTTTGTGTGAAAAACGAAATTAAGTGCGCGGATGCATTCCGAATGTTGACTGTGGCATACGGAGAAGCTACCTTGGACCGAAGCAACGTTTATCGGTGGTACAAAATGTTCTCAGAAGGCCGAGAGGATGTGCAAAGAAGAACAAAAATTGGCTTTTGCACCACGATAACGCCCCTGCTCACGCATCGTTGCTTGTGCGCGACTTTTTGGCCAAAAACAACACACTAATGATGCCGCAGCCACCGTATTCCCCAGATCTGGCCCCCTGTGACTTTTGCTTGTTCCCTAAACTGAAGAGGCCCATGAAAGGACGACGTTACGTTTCTCTTAACGAGATAAAGACGGCATCGAAGGAGGAGCTGAACAAGATACAAAAAAATGATTTTTTGAAGTGCTTCGAAGATTGGAAAAACCGTTGGCACAAGTGTGTAATATCTCATGGGGATTACTTTGAAGGGGACAAAATAGATATTCATGAATAAATAAATAATTTTTGAAAAAACACAAAATTCGCGATACTTTTTGAACATACCACGTATGCCTTAACCGTAGATCGAGCTTTAAAAAAAATTCATAATTCTGGCTATGTACATACTGAAATCTATAGAGAAAAAGTATTTTATTATTTTTATTAACTCTCTTATTGAAAATATTTTTTTAAATTTTGAGAAGTTTAAATATTACTAATGCATACGACGCAAATATTTTTGTTATGTTTATCATTACAACATGGGTTTTTGCACAAGTAGCAGAATGATGATGTCCATTTATTTTTACTAGAGTTGGCCCAGTGGTTGAAATTCAACCAATAAACTTTATTTTATTTTATTTTTTTGCTGTAGGTATGTTTATCCGCCTTTTTTTCTTCCTTTCTATGTCGTTCCTTTCCTCTAACATATTTTTATTTTCCTTTATTTCTTTTTTTACTCTCTTATTTTATTTTTTACTTTCCTCAAACTTCTTTTCCTTTCCCTTCCCTTCCTTTTATTTTCTTTCTTTCCCCTTCGTTTTCTTACCTATCCTTTAATTCCCTTTCCCTTCCCTTCCTTTCATTTCCTTACCATTCATTTCTTTCCTTTAATTTTCCTTCCTTTCCTATCCTTTCCATTCCCTTCCCTTTCCTTCCTTTCCTTTTCCTTTCCTTTTCCTTTCCTTTTCCTTTTCTTTCCTTTAATTTTGCTTCCTTTCAATTCTTTTCCTTTCCTCTATTTTCCTTTAATTTTCTTCGGTGTTTAATACTCTTTACGAGTAATCATTTATTTTATTTTTGTAAACCCTGTTTGTAGGTATCAGCAATGAATTTTACATATTTGCTCATATTTTACATTGCTTGTTTAATGTATCCAACAAAGCAACTTTTCGTGCTCTCAGGAGAGCAGCTGACACTGGGCATCGTAGCCAGTAATCAATACAATAACAACAACTAAAGCAAAAATGCATGACACAACAGAGTATCTATAGTGCGAATACTTATTTTTCATTGGTCCACTACCAACTCTTCGCACTCACAGTGAGAGCCGACCACACGAATAACACAAAAACATGCATGGCAAGTCTACTCACACTACTACGGCTCTTAATTTTTTCCTAAGAAGCAACTCCTCGGCCATGCTCACGATTCAGCATAGTACACAAAAAGCAAGTACACACACACACAGCGTGTCTATAGTGTGAATAAGTAAATGTGTAGTGGTGTGACTTTTATGTAAAATTTTTTATATTAAAATGATTTTTTAAATTTTTTTTATTTACGGATAAAAGTACACCTCAAAATTTCCTATCTATACATATATAATTTGTATACCTTAGAACTATAGTTTAGCAGAAAACGGTTCTACATTGCATTCATCTTGTCTATTTATATATAAGATTATCTCCGGAATGATAACAACTTTGACATCTTGCACGGTTTGTTTTTGGCGAATCAATTTTTCGTTTCTTGGATGGACCTGCTTCGCTATCATCATTATTGAGGATGTTTTTGGATTGAAATTTCGAAGGTAACGTAGCAGATAATTCGTTTCTAGGGTCTCTCTTTCGTTTTTCTCTGTATGGCATTGCTAGTTCATGCAAATAGTATTTACGCTTTGTATGTTTTCGAGTAAACATCCAATTCGGATCTATTTCGTCATATATAATATATGCATTCAAAGCAGATATATCGATTATGTTAGAAAATACACCCATAGTCCATCGATTATTTTTGCGTTTGCAGCTGTATCAGCTGAGCATTTTATCAACAGTATCTACACCTCCCTTCATTGAGTTATAATAAGAGATTATTTCAGGCAACTTTTTGGAGTCATTCGCAACATTAAGATGCATTGTGCTCATAACAATTGTACATTTATTTTTGTGATTAATGTATGAAACGAGACTGGCATCAGGCGTAAATGCAACAGTTGATTAATAAAGCGCGACAAAGCAAAAGTTTTGGAGGAATAGACCTTTTATTTCTACGCATAGTTGCAACCATCGTCATGTCCTTTTGTAACAATTTTTGTCCAAACGAGTGTGATGAAAAAAAGTTGTCAATGGTTACGTTATGTCCTTTTAGTCCATGAACTAAATCAAGAACTACTCGTTCCCCTTGATATCTTTCGACAATACCTGTGACATATTTTCCCAAATATGGCTCTACTTTCCATACGTAACACGTTCGCGAATCCACAAGTGGCCAAAACTTTAAGCCATATCTCTCTGGTTTCGATGGTATGTACTGACGAAATTTACATTGACCATGAAATACAAGCAATTGCTCATCTACAGTGACATTACCGTTTGGATTGTCGAATGTGGTAAGCCTCTCAGACCACTTTTCCCAAAGGTTTCGAATTGGTGAAAATTTGTCATCGGTTCTTTGACTGCGTCGTGTAAGCCCATCATCGAAACGAATTGTTTTGTGAATATATAAAAATGTTCTTTCAGAGATGATTGATCGAAATACTGGTCGGCCAATATTTTCATCAAATAAATCGTGCAAAGTTTCATTTCTGGATCTGAAAATACAAGGTAGATATACACGAACTGTATTTCAAAATTTTTGCCACTACCATGCTCACTTGTATACACCGGCCAACAACAATATAGCTAAGTACGCATGAAATAGTTCCTCATCAATTTCGATATGGTTGGTGCCATGAAAATGTCTTCCATAGTTGGTAGAACTGTCAATTATAATTGCCGATAGCGTCGAAGGAAAAAGTAATAAGAATGAATCGCGGATGTGTTTTACTCTGCTTGATGCATCTCTGGTTACACCTAAAAACCAACAGACTTCATTTCATATCATCAAACAAAAATTAACTACCAACCTGGACGTAACTTGATGACTTTTTCACCACCCAATCTACGAGGGACGTAGGGCTCACTGCGCCAATTAATTCCATCTTTTGAAACATACAATAGATCACCATCACAGTTATTGTCAAAATTATCATCCAACTTCGAAAAATCGCTTTCAGAAGAACTGTTTTCTATCTCTGCACCAGATCCAGAAACATCGTCATATTCTTCGCTTTCATCTAGTACCTCACTTACTAGTTCTTCCAGAGTTAAAAACTTTGCACGTGACATTATTTTTATTGATGATATTATTTTGCAAAAACTGTGAAAACACCACAATAATTGAAGCACAAAGAAATTTTCACACGGTAAGCAACGTAGCAAAAACACATACGAAATATCTCATGTATCAAAAATGATACATAGCTTGAATTATGATTATTTGATTTTCTCATGGCCTACTTGTTAAATTTTTTCGAAATATGTTTTAAAATAACAGCAGCAGCAAGATAAAAAAAAGTAACGAAGAATGGGGTAGATAAACTTCATTTAACGAAAGTTATGACCTCACAAAAAATGAAATGTATCATATTTGATACAAAGCTCGATTAACGGTTAAACTATCCAATTTTAGTATAGAAAGCCGCAAAAGTAGTTATTTTTTTCTCAACTTTTTTTTACTTTTGATTTTTCCCAATAAAGAGAATAACCGTGGTACCAGACGAAATAAGAAGAACCTGTGCTTTTAATAATTTTCATTTAAAATATAGCAAATTCCATAAGCCACATAAAAAGAAATTTCAAAGTTTACACAATATCAAAATCTTCAAATTTTTTTTGCAGAATTACTAGAAAATTTTTTGAGTACACATTTTTATAGACCAATCAATTTTGTGCTAATAAGAACTTGATCAAAAATTTCCTTGAATTTTCAGAACTTTTTTCGTCAGGTCTGTTGAGTGATTTCTTTCATACAACGCATAAAGAAAAATTTATTTTGTATGGAAAAATATACCCAACATCCTTGACAAAAAATTCTAAAAATTCAGTGGAAATTTGAGGTACTTCTAAATTGCTAAAATTTAATGAGCTATAAAACTTTCTAGAAACTCTGACCGAAAGTATTGAAGTTTTTATGCAACTTTCTATTAACTTATAAATTTCTTTTTATGTGGAATTCGGTATATTTTATATGGATTTGTCGAATCGACAAAATAAAACTTCGCCAACTAAATCTTTCTAAGTGATGTCAGACACATCTGTATGAAATCTTGAACGGCCTTGTAGCCATAGCTGAAGTAAAGCACCTGAACTCATTTTCACGAGGGGCGGGTTTACGGACCGCCTTTACTCGCGGCGAAGTATTTGTGTATAACCCTTCTAGCAACTAGAAATAGTGCTCACAACAGTTCTCAGGTATTTCTCAACTAGTTGGGTTGACTGGTACATATATAATCATGTACTTGCATTTCACATGTTCAAAAATTTTCTCTATTAAACGTTGATTGTGTTGTACTGCAGCTACGTGAGGCCATTGGATAAATGGCTTAACAATTTAGATAACGTTAACACATTCCAGCGGTTGTCTGCTGTTATGGCCACGCATACGTTTCCAAATATCTACTTGAGGTTTCGGTCGAGTACCTTCTGTGTACAATAAAAGTAAACTTCACAAAATAGGTTTGTAGGTAATCGATCAGTCTATTGAACCCATTACAGAAAACAAACATTTGGAGTGTATTATTTTAAAAATGGTTGATTAAGCAATGAATAAATTTTTTTTTCCTCTTAATTTTTTTTTTATATACATAATATGGTTGTATGAAGAACAATATGTAATCATGGCATTATGCTAAAATTGGTTTTTTTTTAAATGTGGTCTTTTGCTTTTTTCCGGAATACCCAAAAAAAAATTTCCAAATAAAAAAAACAATATGTGAAAAAAAAATATTAAAACACTATAAGCGAAATGTTTGCATTTTTGTTGTGGCTTCGATAGGCTGTTCGATTAGCTACAAACCAAAAAAGTTTTTAAGGAAGTTGTGAGCATTTGCGTAAAAGTTGCTCGTGAGAATATTGGAAAAAAAATGTATCTCTCGAAAACGGCATTTTTAAGGAAAAAACAAAAAATTAGTGCAATTTATAATAGTTTAAAAAACAAATTTTCAAAGTTTCTTCGAAAAATAAAATTGCCAAATAAATTGCCCAAGTGATTTGAAATATTTTAATGTATTTTATTTTATATTATTTAATTTCCTTCCATTTTATTTTATATTACTTCATTTTCTTTTATTTTATTTTGTTTTGTTTTATTTTAACTTATTTAATTAAATTCATTTTATTTATTTTATTTTATTTTTTTTTTTAATTTTATTTAGTTGTTTTATTTTATTTTATTTAAGTTTATTTCCTTTTATTTTTTTCATTTTATTTTATTTTGTTTTATTTTATTTTATTTTATTTTATTTGATTTTCTTTTATTTTGTTTCCCCTTATTTGTTTACCTAGTAGTGCTACGCACACAAGGAATAGTAACTTTAGTTGCGTAACGGTAGTATCTAACGGCATAAACGGATCGAGATAGATATTGGCTTATATAGTATATCAAAATGTTCAGGAGAAAAAAAGAAATTGATTAAGCCATGTCTGTCCGTCCGTTCGTCTGTTAACATGATAACTTGAGTAAATTTTGAGATATCTTAATGAAATTTGGTATACAGATTCCTTGGCACACATCTCTCAGCGCTATGTGAAATGGGCGAAATAGAATATTTTCGAAAATACAAAAAAAGCGATTGTTGAGTACATAATACACTTATAAGGATAAAATTTGGTGTGTGCATTAACGTTAAGGCAGAAAATAAAGTTTTCAAGACATTTTTGAAAATGGGCGTGGCACCACCCCTTTTATAGATTATTATTTAGCAAAACTTTTTGTGCCATAATTCCGGCAAAAATTGATTTCTCAAAGCGGTGTTTGGCGAAAATGTTCATTATATAAAGGTAAATGTTTGTTGTAAAAATGTTCCAAATCGGTAAACGACCACGAAGATAGTTCTGAAAAATTTTTTGGTAGCGGCTTTCATTAGCCACCCTGTATATGTTAATTAAATAAAAAAAAATTTAAAATAATTATTTCTAAGTTTTTTCTTTAAATTTTAAATGTGAGTCCTGGGGCCTCAGGCTGGTGATATACTTTTTCTTGTGGGGTTATTGCAAACAGGAAGTCTTCAAAGCAAAACCAACAAATTTGAATGAACTAAGGCAATCCATTCGAGAAACAATTGCGGCTATTCCTGTCTCAACTCTCCAAGCAGTAATGAACAACTTTTTGGTAAGATGCCGCACATGCATCGACGAGCAGGGGGGGCATTTAAATTCCATTATTTTTAAAACTAATTAAGCTATATTTAATAAAATTTAATGAGCTTTAACATGAATAAAAGAAAAATGAATTCCATACACTGAAAAAAAAATTATTTGACTTTCTTAATGTATCAAAATTCATTAGCCACCCTGTAGATTGCAAGTGCTTTTAACATAAAAAAGTTCAAAATTACGATTAAACTTGACATAAATTTCATTTTTGTTAAATCTTTCTGAGCTCATAAAAAAAACTTAAAAACTAAACACTTCAGGTTAAATGAACATAAATCATATTAAAGAACACAAAATTTTATATTTATAGCTTAAACATATACCATTTAGTAAAAAATCAGGCATAAAAGGATTAGGCCCCATACAAAAAAAAAAATCGTGCAGAGGGTGAAATCACATTTTCGAGAAGGTCCTGGCCCATGAAAACCTTTATGTTCACAATCGCTTCCATTATCTTCCTCTTCGAGCCATTTTGTAATTATTTTCTCCGCAGAATCACTCATAGGGTTCACACTTTCACATTTTCTACGTTTGGCCGACATATTGAGACAATACTGTTAAGAAAACACAACAAATTAATAAAAACCTTAAACAAAATTTTGTCACACAAAACACCACCATGAGTCCCCGGGACTCACACTCACCAAAATCAATGCATTCAAACACTCTTGCGCTAACGTCCGTTCAACCACGCGCTCTTCACACAACTGCAGGAAGGTTTACGAACGACCTGTGCCTAAACTAAAAAAATGCGTCTGTTATAAAGCTTTTAAATTTTGAGTGAGTCCCAGGGACTCAGGGTGTGTGATTAAGGGTTAAATTAATTTACCCCTAAAAGCTCATAGCAGAAGTGTTTTTATTGAAAACAATCAGCTGGCTTTATAATACTAACTGAAAAGTATTAAAATAGACTTGCGTAAATTTGTATGTCATAATAGATCACTACTAGGTATATAATGTTCGCTACCACCCTAGCTTAGACTTCCTTGCTTGCTTTTAGTTTATTTACTTGAGTTTATTTAATTTTCTTCTAAGCCATAGCAGAGTTTCCATTAAATTTTTCCGCCTAAGAGGGTTAACTTTAAAAATGCATGAGTTAAATATATATATTAAAGTTGTGGTTTATGGAAATTTGTGCTTTTTAAATCTATTTGCATTTCAGTACAATGTATAAATTTTTATTAATGTCTACATCCTACAAAGGTAATACGTGAGCGTGTAAACTGAGGAAGAATACAATGCTTCTGGCAAATATAACATATGCTGCCGTATGTAGTAAGATTCAATTTTGATGAAAGTCAATTATAATTAAGAACAGACAGATAAAATACGCACACATTTCGAAAAAAAAAAAAATTATTCATCAATCGCACACATGTATCTGCGTTCAGTCATAAATTTAGTGAAATGAAACTTTGCTTTCGCTCAATCAAATAAGTTTTTTTTTACATAGTCGTATAGCTCACCCAGATCTTATCTAATACTTTAGAAATGTTTCTGTTGCAAATTTTAGTAGTAAAATAACTTTGTTTTCACATCTATTTAACCCTAGAAACGTCACCTTAGTCGATTCGACGAATACGCTGTTGAAAATTTTCTGTCTCTTTTTAAGACTGCCTTACTAAAAACCTAAAAAAATATATCTGAATTGTTCCAAATTATTAAAAAAAAAGATTTTATTTCGAGGATAAAAAACTGGTACACATGTACACATATGCGTACAATAAATCAAACAAAAAATTAGATAACTATATTAGAAATTAGTGTTTCAAGGAATGTTCATCGAATCGACGAATGGTTAGGTTTTATAGGTAGTGAGCGAAGGTTAGCTTTCTAGGGTTAAAGCATTAATACATTTTTTTTGAAGTCTTGAGGTCTGCAAGCTTGTACCTAAAAATTTTTAGAGTTGGATTACAAAAATTTTATATTTTTTCTGTATTAATATAAAGAATATAGATATAGAAATATTTACCAAACTTGTTAAGTATTACTATATGTTGAATATAAAGAGTTACAAATTACATATAATGCGACAATGAGGTCACTTATTGCCCTTCTGCCGCATTGATGACTTTCCAACCTAATCCAACTTAACTGTGTGACTTTTTCAGGCCTATTAATGAAAATTTGGAAACAAATTACGAATATGTCACACACAGATTAGTCCTTTGATAATTATTTGCATTGTATGAGCCGAGAAAAGGCAAACTTATATAAAGCTCAACCCTTTTGGCTGTGGTTCGGTTCACTAATTATTAATCTCGTGCTTGTTCGCAAAATGTTTTGGGGACAGGGTTTGTCCGTTTACTAAACGCCGTTTCTGTAGTCTGCTAGTGGTTAATTACACATGTATTTGCATATGGAAAACTAATACTAACCATTTTGTATGAAACTTTGCATGCTCTCTGTTCATCTATTTGTATGTCGGAGTGCCTATTATATGACGACCTAATGATTACGTTATTACTTAGGTTTCAGCAATTAATTGGACATAGTCGATTAGGGACGACACCTCATTTT